>JAVTVY010055013.1:0-310180 GCA_036873755.1 Hanleya hanleyi | reverse complement strand
GTCAACAAAGCATCTAAAAAAAACAAATGGTTCAATCGGGATTGTAAAAATGCTAAACATAATATGAAGAGCCGATACATGTCCTATAACGAGGAAAATACGCTGGACCGTAAACAATCCTACTACAAGGCTAAGAAAGAATATAAAAAAATGGTTCGGAAAAAGAAGTCCGAGTATTATCAAAATCTTATAGATAAATTACAAGACGCTCAGGAAAACGACGCATCTTACTACTGGCGGCTTTTAAAGGAATTAGGAGGTAACCAAAAGCAAACAGCAGAAATCCCTATTGACAGTCAGTTACTCGCGAATCATTTTATTAACTTGTTAGGTAAACCGCATTTGACGGAATCTGCAAACTGTAACGAACAACATGTCGAAGACCCCGCTATCAATGTCACGTTAAACACCAAAATAACAGCTACAGAAATACTAGACGCTCTACAATTATTAGGCAATAATAAGAGCCCAGGCGAAGATGAAATCAGTAATGAGCTTCTTAAAGGTGTCCTACCATTCGCCATTGATCATACGACCCGTCTATTTAACTTAATTCTGGACACAGGCCATTTTCCGGAAGCATGGCGTACATCTACCATATTACCGCTACATAAAAAAGGCAGCAAGTCCGATCCAGATAATTACAGGGGAATAGCCATCGGTAACTCTCTTGGAAAACTTTTCACTAAAATTTTAAACAGACGCATTGCCGATCACCTAACCGACATTGAAGGGATAAGCCCTAACCAGACTGGATTTCGACAGGGTTATCGATCAACTGATAATATATTCACTTTAAGAACGATCATCGAAAAATATGCTAACCATAAGAAGCCACTTTATACCTGTTTTATAGATTTTCGTAAAGCATTCGATTCGGTGGACAGAAATATATTGTTTACAAAACTTAGAGAAAAGGGTATTACAGGCAAAGTCTTGGACCTAATAACAACACTATATTGTGATATGTCGTACCGTCTTAAGGTAAATAAACAGGTGTCTATGCCATTTAGAAGTGAGGTTGGAGTGAGACAAGGTTGCAGTCTTTCTCCAACACTATTCAGTATATTTATTGACGACATAACAAAACGTTTCGACGAGAGATCTGTACCAGTTAATCTAAATAACTATATGCTTTCGCACCTGCTCTTTGCAGACGATCTGCTATTGTTGTCCGAATCCCAAACTGGCTTACAAGTGTCGCTTAATCAACTACATAAATATTGTGAAGATAACGGTTTGGAGGTAAACCTCTCCAAAACCAAAGTCGTTATATTTAAGAAGGGTCCTTTCAATAGCCCCTACAACATCCAGTGGACTTTTGGAAACTCTATCTTGGACATAGCTAACGAATATACATATTTGGGCGTGGTATTTTCTCGAACAGGACATTTCAGACAGAATATTTTACATTTGAGTCAAAAGGGTTCTAGAGCATCATACGCTCTTATTAATAATCTAAATGATAAAAATGTGCCGGTTAGAACCGCATGCCTACTTTATCAGTCTCTTGTGAAACCTGTTCTTCTATATGCATCGGAGATCTGGGGGGTGGATGCGCTTCTTTACAAAAATTTTGACACTACCCCTTTTGAAAAGGTCCAAAACAAATATCATAAACGGCTATTACAAGTGAATAAGGGTACACACAACTGGGGCGTTCGAGCCGAATTGGGTATCAAGCCCCTTATATATGATATTGCTATGAGGTCCGTTAAGTACCTCAAATATATACAACAAGAGGGTGATAGACTTACTCACCACGCATTACAGGAACAAATTGCATTGTCTAACAAGAAAGTTGGTTGGCTATTTAAACTCAAACAGTTTTTGCAAGATAAATTAAATATTTGCAACGTGGAAAGCGTACATTGCAGTTTTCTTCAGTCCTCATTAGATAATTATGTTAATAAACTATTCACACTATCAGTCCAAGATCAACTGCAGCCAGGCGTTAATAACAAGATGCGGTCGTATCGTCTCTTTAAATTTAACATCTCATACGAACCATATTTATCATTGTGTAGGTCTTTAGAAGTGAGAAAATGTTTTTCAAAATTCAGATTGAGCGACCACAAGTTAGCAATAGAAGTCGGTAGACATACAAGACCAAAAACTCCGGTCGAACAACGGCTATGTAGTACATGTCTCACTGTTGAGGATGAAATCCACTTCGTGATCTTTTGTAATAAATTTACGTCAAGTAGGGTCATATTATTTGAGGCAATTACATCACTTTATCCAGCATTCGTGAACTGGACACATAATGAAAAGTTTGTTTTTATAATGTCTTGCCAGGACACAAGACTGACTGGGCAAATCTGCTCTACCATCTTTTTGTGGTTTAATGAACAAAGCAAAACTTGAGGTCCAGTGTTTTGCGTACGTACGGTATTTAGATTACTATATGTATACATGAGCAATGTGACTAACGTCACAGGACCTACGAAGTACAGTAGGCATTAGGACTCGAACGCGAACTGAACTCTTGGAAATCCCCACCCCCAGTTGAAATCCTGCCTATATTAAGATGGGCACCGCCCAAGTCAGAATTACCACTGATTTTCATCAAAAATCACCAGAAATTTCCATCAAAAATAGGTCAGGTCAGAACTTGTTGGTAACAGTCTCCTAATGCGCCTTCATTCCAAAATAAATAACGATCACCGATTTAATTTTACATTTTTTTTTTAAAGGAAACAGATTGAATAATATAGGTTCACTAGATTTCAAGCTTTACGTGTGAAAATACATCTACATCTCTTTAGTGGTTTTTAGTGCCCTTGTCCAGGATCAAAACAACTTTTTAAATCACATTATTTTCCCAACAATACACCAAATTTTTATATATAGTACTATAGTATAGAAAGGTAGCATTTATGTAGTTTACGGTAATCCAACTCGAGACCAACACCTCCTATGCACAAGATAATAATGATTCTATGTGATTCTCCCGAGCATAACCGGAACAAAGACGAATAAATAAACACATTTTGGGTATCGGCAATCTGATGAATGTACTATTCCGGTTTCCTTGTTTCACATTATATTCTATTGCAGTTGATCGGTGATTTTCTTAATGATAAACGTTAAACCACCTCAGCTTCGTTGTGCAAACAGCGCTGAATTTTTGAGGGTATATGCAGTAGGGTATTTTTAGGCGGAGAGTAACTGATAGGCCTAGTCATTAAATGCGATTAAACCCTGGAGCAAAACGGACCACAGTTTTCTTGGCAATGATGACATGTTCGGATGTGAAACAGGATACACGTTACAGCTAGGCTACAGCTTACATATATATAACGATATACTTAAGTGCTAATTATAAATCTAATTTTAATCAGAATTATTTCAGATCAGAACTTGCTGGTAACAATGCCCTGATGCACGTTCATGCCAAAAATCAAGGTTCTAATGTCAACGGTTCTCCTTATTTTGCCGACGAAAGGATTCGGATGGACTCACTCATTACCGGACAATTTGCGATCTGTAGCCTACTTCGTAGGAATATACTTCTAGTCATATTATGAGTATTATGATCATATTGTTATATTGCTGTTCAACTGTTAAACATGGCAGTGTGACTATGCGTCACAGGACCTACGAAGTAAGGTAGGCATTAGGACAGGCACTGAGCTCTTGGCAATCAGTTCATGTGAACAAATTGTACTAAACATGGAATAATTAAATTCACACTACCCATTTCTACAGTATCAGTACTATGTTACTATCTGTAGCAGTTGAAACCCAGTAAAACTTAAACAATTAAAACCAGTAAAGAAATTTGTCTGTTGAATAACAGAAAATATGGCATGGGGATTTGAATGAGTAAACTACTAAACAACTTACATGATACCAACAAAATGTCCCAACACAAGCTGATAAATTCCTTGGGTGGCTTGCAGGACAGCTTTGTTCACCCTCAGTAAATTTTATCATTGTTGGCCACAGGCTAAGCTGAAGGATGATACCAGATCTTTCTATGTTCTGCTGGGTTATTGCTTCAGGCTGACTTAATTGGTTGATGTAGGATATTTCATCATCAGTGGCAATTTGACCTGAATTTGAAGCCTGCATGATTTGGTCTGTGATGAAATGTTTGGATGTGAAATTGTGTGTATTAAGAATGGCAAGTTGCCTGGTAATAGCAGTGTAGATAAATGCACTAACAAATGATGGAAAGTTAGCATTTCCTATTTCATTATCCCATCACGTTTTGTACTGTGGTATATATACAGTGAAACATACAGCCAAGGGTTCCCAATGGGCATGACAGTGCATTCGCTGAGCTATCAATAAATAACATCACGTTGTTATCTAGATATATGAGACAACACATTTTGGGCATTGGCAATCTGATGAATGTACTATTCCGGTTTTCTTGTTTCACATTATATTCTATGGCGGTTGATCGATGATTTTCTTCATTGATAAACGTTAAACCACCTAGCTTTAACTAATTCTGCTAGGCTGTCTTCATTCAGACTGTACAGCCTACACAGTCCACAGAAAATACACCGCACATTCTTGTACTCCCAGCCTTATCCCATTTGATGGCAAGTTTATGGGGCTGTTTAATGTCTAAGAAATGTCTAGAAACCGGCCTTATCTCAGTGGGCTTGGATATAAATCACTGTTAAAAACCACAAGGCTGGGATGGAGCCTCTCTCTGTGTTTGTTCCAAGGACAAGCCTTAATGACTTTTAAATCCACTGATAAGGAGGTCCCATGGCTTCATGGTCATAAAAGGAACATGATACTGTTAAAGGCCACATGGATGGTATGCATTTATAACAATATACTGAAGTGTTAATTATAAATCTAATTTTAATCAGAATTATTTCAGATCAGAACTTGCTGGTAACAATGCCCTAATGCACGTTCATGCCAAAAATCAAGGTTCTAATGTCAACGGTTCTCCTTATTTTGCCGACGAAAGGATTCGGATGGACTGACTCACTCACTCATTACCGGACAATTTGCGATCTGTAGCCTACTTCGTAGGAATGTGGTCATCTTCATTTCATGTTTTGTACTCTGCTGCATTGCTGGTGTCTGTACAATAAAATTTGAATCTTGAATCTTGAATCTAACAGATAGAATATATGATAGTGGTTTTCCGAATGATTCATAAACGTGCTACTGGTTAATCACAAATATCCACTTCTCTGGATATATCTTAATTTATGCATGTTTTCTCGGTTCAGTAAATCTGTTCAGTCTTTGATTATTTTTCATCAAGTTCAAGAACCATTTGCGTATACACAGATGGTTACAGGTTGGTTCAAGAACGAAACAGGAACACGGGATTAATCTAAACTTGGAAGGCAGAGCGGGGGTGTCAGTCTTGAGCTTAATTTTCTTCTATTTATTTAAATTCTATGCATTTCAGATGATGTTTAAAAAAGTCAATTGAGAATATCACTTAATTGTGGCACCTTTCAATTGTTAGAGAGAAATTCTTTCAATTTTATAGCGAATAAAGATTACCATAAACAGGGCGCCCTAAAATCCAGAAATAGACTCGCCCACGCTTGTCAGTGAAGTCTCTCAGCTGTGCGGCTTCATATTTCACATTGCCAGAAAGCTTCAAAGATGGCGGCACGAGGGCTTGCACCCTCCGTACTTGCTTTGCTAATTTTAGTTATTTTATGTGATCAAGGTACTGCCCAGGTCCTGACGCCGCCATATTTCAATCTTGCTGAAGCTCGTCGAATTTATGCATCTGCTACTTGTGGCGTCGATGTCGCCGAACGTGAACTTTTTTGCCGACTGACCGGTGCGACTTCTGATAAGCAAGAGGCGAGGCGGCAACTTTTGCAAGGGCAACTTTGCGACCACTGCGACCCGTTGGTTCCCGATCAGTCCCATCCTGCGGAATTTGCTATCGATGGCTCACAACGGTGGTGGCAAAGTCCTCCCTTATCAAGAGGAATAGAATATAACGAAGTGAAATTGACAGTCAACTTAGGCCAGGTTTGTAAAACTTTTTTTCATACTCAGATTGTGAAATTTGATCTGTCTGCCGCAGGGGACATGGACGAATTCATTTATCTGTTTGGGGGGTCTGTTTGTGTAGAAATTTGGTGTGGCAGAGTTTCTGGCGATGTTTTACTGATGTGGACTGATTTCTTTTACTATTTATTCTTTTTTTAGAAATCATCATTTGGTAGATCTGTATACCTTCAGCTCGTGCGGCATAATGGTGCAATAAAGATTACTTCTAGATACTAAAACAATGTTAAAATTGAAGAAAAAATTTTGGTCAGTTAATGCAAATCATCTAAATATTCAATCTATTCCATAGAAGAAATTGTCCGAAAAAACATACAGGTATGGCCCAGTATGTTTTGATGAAGTCGGGCATGCAGCCTTGACTTTTATAGATACATTTGTTATTTTGTATTTGTCAATTCAACAGGTCAGAGAAAAGGACTAATTGGGACATATCCATCCCACTTGGGATATTATATCCAAGTTTGGATATTGAAATTTATCCTAATTGGGATATTTTGACCGATTTTCATACTAAACCTCAATGACAAATTTCGCCATCTAAAGTACAAAAACAAGATAGAATTTACTTCACAAAACTACCAATGATATTGTATAATTTTGCTGACTTTTTCTCGCCGAAGTTTTCTCTCTGATATTGGACACCCTACTGAATCAACAAGTATGATTATAGGTGAAAACCGCCGGTCACGTGTCAAATTACAGTCAATGGTAGGTTTTCCAGTGCTTTCGTTATCAAGCGTGGGCGTGTGTCTGACCAGACGACAGTGACCACAGCCGAAAATGAACGATTTTCAGCATATTGATGACAGGTATGGTTACTGGTGTCCAGTCATATTTTGAAGGAGAAATATCGTACTATATTGTCACCAAACGTAGGGTTATTACTATTTCAAGTTAACACAAATTTTAAACATTTTTGCGGCGAGAGGTGTTTTTAGGTGTTGGTAGACAGTCCATTGTAGGTATTAGCATCGAATTATAGTGTGAGGAGATGAGCACAAAATGAACACGTGGGAACTTACTACCTGCCTCATGTATCACTGACTCATTCATCTCTCGATTCCTTCCACTTGTGTGTGTTTTAGAGGAATATGAACCATTAATAGTATATTCTCTGTCTGTCTGATATTACGACAGTCCATTGTATCATCATCGGACCGATCGACAGTCCATTGTAGGTCAACATGCACTTGTGAATGATGCACAGAGAGCACATCGTCTGATCTAATGATTCGCCAAATGGACTGTTGCCAAGACAAATGGTAGCTACAATGGACTGTCGACATATCTGATATATAATCACATGTTGCCTCATTATAACATTGCAGCTGTTATGCGGCTTCATTGTGAAGTGATTCAACCTACAGTTCATGGTCGCATGACAGATGGACTGGTGCATTCACCTATAATCACACTTGTCGATTCAGTAGGGTGTTGGAATTACGTGCATTATTTTTTCATGTTGTTGATGCAATATACTTCCCATCAATCACCACTGTTCTATGTTTTTAAACAAGCAGAATATCTAGGAGAATATGCCAGCTTGAAAATATGGAAGTGTAAAAAAATATCCGGAGTGGGATATTTTATCCCAATACCGACGGTCACGGATGTACAAAGGGAAGCAACTTTACCAACGTCACGGCAGAGGGCGTTACTGCTTGGGGGTCAGATCGAAGATTGTTAACATGGTGGATCAAAGGAAATTGACGCAAAACGGTTTCCAGTTCGATAAATGGGCGGTCAAAATGAAATTAAAACAGATGTACTGCAGAGTGACTATCCTAACATATTGACAGACACACGAGGCGCTCTTGTTGTATGATGTAAGATATATATTTCTAGTCCAAATGAATTGAAGAATCTAGTATGTTCTTCTGTGACGTCGATCATTCGCTATGACGTTGCAGCAATCCATATTGTGATGACGCCACTCGCGATACCATTGTTGGCGGTCCAAATAACAAACGTCACAAGAGAACGTCAAATACAAATGTATCAAAATGTATATATTCGTAGCGTCGCAAGCTATCGTATGGCTGCAGAATAAATCTGACCCCCTCTGCACTCCGCCCTCTACCGGTATGTCAGCAAAGTTGTTCCCCTTTACGTATCCGTGACCGTCGGTATTGGGATATATATCCCAGATCCCTGACCTGTTCAATTAATGTGTTTATTTTATTCATGCAAAGATGGCTACATGTATGCCCATACTCTGACAATCAAATCCTGGGGAAGATACAGACCAACCTCCCCACAGCGCATGCTTCATTTCGCAGGCTCCATTACCATCTCTACCACCAATAGCGGAAGTTGACCGTTACTACGTTGCTATGACGTATAGGGGAAACCAACCAACGCACGGTTCCGTTTGAATCCGGCCGAACAACTCCTTTAGTGTTGCACATGAGCGAACTACTTTTCAAATGCTCCGTCCAGATAAACCGGGAAAATTATCTCCAGATAATTCTTTTTAACGCTAGGTCAACAGAGGTATTATGCAGACTTGAAAAGTAATCGAAATGTTCGGTAAACATCTATTTTACTATATATGATGTCACTTCCGGCGATGTGCGCGAAGGCCCCGAATCCGGTCCAAAAATCTGACTGGTGGCTGGGGTGTTATTAGACCCCCAGCGAGGTGGTTGGATACAGACCTCAAGTTGAAAATTTCCCAAAGAGTGAGATTTAGCACTTAAGGCGGGAAGCTCTGGGGTTCAAGATGGCTGGAGACGCGTTCTGGCCAATTTTAGAGAAATAAAATCATAAATCATGACTTTTTTTTTTACTCATTTTTTTGGTTGTTTTGTTTGTTTTTCTGATTGCTTTGCTGATGGGAATAAGAATATTGCTTGTATTTTTGGAAGGCCTACATGTATATGATATTTGTATGATGTATATGTGATCAAAAAAATTTAATCAACCAGCTGGGATTATTTCATCTTCATCGTTAAAATATTGGAAGTTATAGCGTCATGCAAGTCCTGACCGCGTGTCATACATTTTGACAGCCTGGTTCCCGATACTGTGTTGTGCGTATTATAGGGCCTCTGCGGGTGCCCGATATGACAGGAAGCCTATGAAACAGTTTTAGAGCGGGAACGCATCATACATTGTATGACGACGTAAGACTGACGACGGTGATTCCCATAGGACATTCCTGTGTTCCATGTGCGTCGGACACTGACAACTTTGAGCAAACGACTCATGTTTTACAGATTTTTTGTTGAAGTGGGAATGCGTGAGATTTAGGGGTGACTGTGTGAGAGCGTGAGATTGAAGCCCAATGCGTGAGACTTGATAGGTCTGAACATACCATCTCCAGGCTCTAAAGTTACTGAACCTTGTGGTGGTAGAGTATTAGTCTGGACATCCATACACGCCTAAACTCAATCCTAATCAATCTCAGTCAACTGAGATATAATATCGGGGAATAAATTTTTTATATCTGAATTCAGCGATATATAAATTCGGTGCGCATATGAAACTACATTTGTTAGCAATTTAGGTGGCTAGCTTGGTGAAACAATTTCAAAAACACGTCCACAGTAATTACACACTGTAGCACGTGGACATTAAACATTATCGGGAAAATTATCCAAATATGGTATCATTTCCAGACAGTTTTCATGGTAAACCGTAATAATCAAAGAGTTTACTCCCACCAAAAATTCTGGCTTTGTTAGGGGGCAGGAAATATCAGAAGATTGTGCTGTTCTCACTGTATCATTTCTTGTGTGTGGAGTGCCCACAGTTTGTTTCCTGTAGATCATTAGAGTTAATCATGTACATGAGGCGGAAGTCTAATCTGCCTGGGCACAGCCTTCAAAGTAAAGCATCAATGGTGTTTCGGTGTACTAGAATGACTTAAAACTACATACATACATGTACATGTAGTGAGATTTTCTATGTTATGAACTAATTTTTTGTTCTCAGTTTTTTAGAATTTTGAAAGATTTCTTGAGTTTTGGTTACCAGACAGATATTCTGTACAGATGCCGATAGTTATACTGATACAGACTGAGCGACCAGTCAGAATATATTCTCTCGCCTCCTCCCTCCCCGAGGTACATGTACATAATTATGATGCTTCTGGCTTTATATCAGTCACCAGGTCATTGTTCAGTAACCAGGTCATTGTTTATTAACCAGGTCATTGTTAATTCACCAGATCATTATTTGCCCAGTTGACAGGTCTTTGTTCAGTCAGCAGGTCTTGTTCAGTCACCAAGTCTTTGTTCAGCCATCTGGTCATTGTTCAGTCAGCAGGTCTTTGTTCAGTCTCCAAGTCTTTGTTCAGCCATCTGGTCGTTGTTCAGTCAGCAGGTCTTTGTTCAGTCACCAAGTCTTTGTTCAGCCATCTGGTCATTGTTCTGTCAACAGGTCTTTGTTCAGTCACCAAGTCTTTGTTATCTGGTCATTCAGGGGTTATTTTAGACACTTTTCCTTTATATAACTCAATTTCAAAAAGATGAAAAACTCAATTT
The DNA here is from genome assembly GCA_036873755.1 of Hanleya hanleyi. Classification (NCBI taxonomy): domain Eukaryota; kingdom Metazoa; phylum Mollusca; class Polyplacophora; order Lepidopleurida; family Hanleyidae; genus Hanleya; species Hanleya hanleyi. The sequence goes on along the minus strand of JAVTVY010055013.1, from coordinate 299,675 downwards.
TTCGGCGCGCCTATGGCGCGCAAAATAAAGAACAAAACTCAATTTTTTCGGGTTTTTCATCGCATGCAGTCTGGAAACTCAATTTTTTTATCTTTTTAGTAGGACACTTACAATAAATAAATTCGCGACAATTTTTCATCGTGAATGAACATGTCAGTAATGTTATGAAGCTCATCAAGCAAAGTTGCGTGTCATACATAGCTGCATACAAGTTTGTTTGCTATCCAACTGTGATTGGCCGATTATATTTTGGCTAAAGATGTTAAGTAGAAATACTTCCCTCAGAGATAGCTTCATTTAATTAAAAAATGAGCGCGAATAAAACAAGAGAGTTTTAAAATCCAAGTTATCTCGGGAAGTTCTATTTGGTCGATTATTTTGGGGGTGGGGGAGAGTACTTTAGCTCTGGATTGTGATAGGTCAAAGGTGAAAATATTTTCCCTACAAATAGCTTACTTTAGTTTAAAAAATCTATACTTATAGTCAAGAAATAAAAATTGTCCCTTGTCCATTTCCATGAGTTAACCAATCCTTGACAAAGTTGGTGGTTGAGTATTGTAAGTGTCTGGGTATTTGTAAGTGACAGGAAAGAAATGAAGAAATAAATGGCAATAAAAATGTTAATAAGAGACGTAAAAAATAAAACAATGGTGGTTGTGAAGTTTTGTGGATTTCACGAAAAAAATCCAATGCTGCTTGGTAAATGCAGATAAATGGCCAAAAATTGCAAATTAAACTCAATATGCACCCTATTTTGTAGTATGTGGTGTGGGACTTGTTTACAAAACATACTGGGGTTTCAGAAATTTCCATCGGGCAGAAATAAAATTATTCATAAAAACGTATATTTTGTATGTTATAGCATATGCCCCCGCATGTAGATCCCCAGTTGCGCAGGAGAGAGTGTGGATCTTTTGTTTTTACACCAATCTGCATTGCTCACTTTGTGTATTTATTCCCAAATGGTACATCAGCTGTATTTTGGGGAATGTCTGTTTTGTTCGTTTCTTGTTTCTGGGGAAACGTATTTCAACGTCACACGCATCCAAGTGAAATGTTGACTGAGAGAGAAAATGCTTGCCCGTTGTCTTGGTTCCGGAGATTGACGGACAGCGTGTCTCGGAGACCAGACTCATAAGCCACAGCAGTATGACAGCAGTGGTTCCCGAGTGGACTAAAAGAGGGGACGTAACTTTGAAATATCAAAATGGCGGACTAGTTCGATCGTCGAAAACGTGGCCGAACAATTTGCTTTGAAATGAGAAACGTTCAGGACAATGTCTTTATCGGACCTATACGACTGAAATGAGAACAGTTCAAGACCAGCCGTCCTTATCAGAGCTATACGATTGAATAATAAAGGTACACAAGTTATCTGTCTGCACATCAGTTACAAATCCTGAGTGCTTATCTCGACTCGAGTGGCGTGGCTGGTCACACGTTTTTTTTTTCTTTCTCGCGGGGGTTTTGGGGGAGGGGGACGGGATAACAGACGACGAAACTCAGTTTAGATTACTCAGAAACTCAATTTATTTCGTAGAAACTCAATTTTTCGCGCGCCTTCGGCGCGTAAATTCTCAAAATTTTAGAAAACTCAATTTTCGGCAATAAAACTCAATTTACAAAATTTTGCAAAAACTCAATTTGTAATTGTTTTTCATCGTGGTTACCACGATGAAAAAAGTGTCTAGAAAAACCCCTGTCATTGTTCTGTCAACAGGTCTTTGTTCAGTCACCAGGTCATTGTTCATTCAATAGGTCTTTGTTCAATCACCATGTCTTTATTCGGTGACCAGCAGGTCACCACAGGCCCTAATCTAGCCCATCTCAGTGTCCGATATTCGGATGCTGCCGTTGGCTTCCGGTGCCCTTGCCGCTGGCAAAAAAAAAATCATTACCTGATGACCAGTTTTCATCATTACGTGTTGCGCAAAAAGTCAATTTTTGTGTGCCTGTCAGACTATCATTGGAATTGTGACCTCTATTTCTGAAATATTATCTCAAATTAAATTCCCATACACGTTTTAATCTTAAAACAGGAAAACGTAAAGTTTCTCTGCCATTCACTTTCGTTTCGGCTCTTGGCATCAAGCATGTTTGGGGCCACACACTTATGGTATTTGCCTCTGGTTACGGCCCCATAACCAGGACTGGTTACGGCCCCATAACCAGGACACAAAGTGCAGTGAACCAACATTTGTGAAAGGTGCTGTTCAAGCCACTCAGCTCGTCGCAAAACAATTACAATGCCAAACTCCACGAGTTACAAAAGGGACAAACAGCGGGTTCTAGAGAAGTGCGCTGCCGATACGATGACGCTAACATCGTTCTTTTGTCAGTAAATTAGTTACAAAGAAGCGGCCAGTCCAGCTGAGGCAGATGACACTGATGAGCTTGACAAACTCCAACACCAAGCATACACACAATGCATACAGTTGAATGTGTCTATCTAATTACCTCCCTTGATGAAGTCAAGTGTTCTCAGTTTATTCGTTGATATCTTTGGATCTACATGTACACAAGATTAAATTAAGAAATTATGGCATATCTTTGGAACACAATTCTGCAAGAAAAAATAATATTTTAAATAGACGTAATATTACTTTCACAGCCAAAATTACCCAAACAAATACTGAAATAGATACAAACAATTGAAATAAAGTTGAGCATTAAATTAATAAATTTCATTTTACTGGCATCTATAATTTTTATTTACTAACTTTATTTTGGTCAATAATTTGAAAATGCAAACAATTTGTAAAAATTAAGTACTACACATAAAAAATCCCCTGAAAATACAGACCTCAATTTTACAAAAGGTGAAACTTATACCAGAACAAAGTACTTATTTACAGTTTTTAAATAGATTTGGATACCGAGTAGTAAATGAGGTATTGTGTGTATATAAATCAGGATACTGAATATTCTTCCATTTTAGCTGTGTATGGGGTTTTCTTTATTGCTGAAACTTCAGAAAAACAGTTTCAAAATGCATTCAGAGAGCATCAGTTGTCAGTTCAGTCATGAAAATTTCCGCTTGCGGCGAGAGGGGGGGGGGGCACCTCACTGTCGTGCTCTCCCCCCGCTTCGCGACTTCAATTGCCCATCAACCTGATTACCAACCCCTGCCTTTCATTTCTAGTTTAGGGCCTGCACCAGGTCATTGTTCAGTCACCAGGTCTTTATTCAGTCACCAAGTCTTTATTCAGTGACCAGCAGGTTTTTTGTTCAGTCACCCGGTCATTGTTCAGTCACCAGGTCCTTGCTCATTCACCAGGTCTTTGCTCATTCACCAGGTCTTGATTGGGTGACCAGCAGGTCTTTTTTCAGTCACCAGGTCATTGTTCAGTTACCAGGTCTTTATTCGGTGACCAGCAGATCATTGTTCAGTCACCATGTCATTGTTCAGTCACCAGGCCCTTGTTCAGCCACCAAGTCATTGTTCTGTCACCAGGTCATTGTTCAGTCACCATGTCATTGTTCAGTCACCATGTCATTGTTCAGTCACCAGGTCATTGTTCACTCACCATGTCATTGTTCAGTTTTGTTCACTCACCATGTCATTGTTCACTCACCATGTCATTGTTCACTCACCATGTCATTGTTCACTCACCATGTCATTGTTCACTCACCAGGTCATTGTTCAGTCGCCAGGTCTTTGTTATATGAAATTGGTTCCGCTCACAAGGATGATCAAAATATTGAGTCCGAATTCTGTCTAGACCTGACCATTCCTCTAGCTTATAATAGCCAGAGACAGTTCCTTTGTCACCCTCCCTCTTCCCTGAAAAAGAGATCATACTGTAGGCATAGCCAATACAGTGTAATTTATATTCCCATTAAATGGTGAGAATGCTTGTGTAGAAAAAAACTTGTCTGTCCACACTGATGGGCTCTCCAAATTGAAGGACACTATATCTAAAAATGTGAGGTATTTTTACTGTTACTTAAGGGCCTATGATAAATCGGTGTGAGCATCAACTGGATGAGGCATACAGGCTTAACACCAATCTATGCATATTGCACCATCAGTGTTTTATAGATGGATGGTGTCTGGTTCCATGCTGTTTCATTCTTTGAAGTAGCAGAAATGCAACTTAGTTGGCTGGGTGGTGCTTATATGGTTGGTCACGATATAGCTGAAATATTGTTGAAAGCGATTTATTCTATTCACTCTATGCATGTACAAACACAAACACTTCAAATTTTCTCAGTTGTGGATTGATGGTCACAGATGTCCAGGTTCTAAACCTAGAACATATTAAATAGATGATCTGGGATCACCATTATCTACAGGGGGCCCTCGTTGGCCGAGTGGTTTAAGGCGCTTCGCTGGTGACCGTTAGCCTCACACCACTGAATCGGCACGGGTTCGAGCCCAGCTGGTCCATGTGTGAAAGTTTGTCAGTTACTTGCCGAAGGGCGGTGGTTCTCTCCGGGTACTCCGGCTTCCTCCACCAACCAAACTGACTGTCACCATATGAGTGAAACAAACTTGAGTGTGACATTAAGCCAAATTCCCTCCCTCCCTCCATTATCTACATGTAGCATAATTAATGTTTTCTGTAAGATTGCAAGAAAAATGTCTATTATCCAGATATCTCTGTGTAATACTGTATAACGAAGAAATAGTGTGATCTGTACAATATGTATGATCTGTACATTACATGGTCTTGATGTCATTCTTTTCAAATATTACATGTAATGTACAAGATAATCTGCCAAGATTGTTGAAAGTGATGAAATAGTCTGCGCACTCACTCACTCACTCAACCACTGTCGTCTGCAGCGTGCTTTATCATTAAAATGGCAGAAATCCTGCCCGTAGCCCCTCAACTCCCCACCCATTGTTTTTGTTGTTGAAGAAATAGGGTTTCATAAGGAATTTCCTGGTCAACAGCCCTCACAATTTGGAGAACTTGCCACGGCGGAGATCTTGTGGCATCAAAATAACTTTCATTCAACACCCCATTAAAAATTGCTGAGGTGAACTATTATGCCACAGGCATTCACCTCAGCAATTGCTGATTGCTGTGGCTAATTTTGAGGGTTGCCTGATGTAGTTCAAATTTAAATAATTTCATTGGACTGTATAGCATAGCAAGGCCTTGGCCAGGATTTCCGAAACTGTGCCAGTCTGACTAATATCTAGTTTTCTAGATGCCCAGAAATTCATTCTAAAAAAAAACAAAAAACCCACACACAAAGGTATTGGTTTATGCCAATCATATTTTCTTACTTTATTTGCCAGAAATTGGCTCGAATGCATCTCCAGCCATCTAGGACCCCAGAGCTTCCAGTGTCGGGACAGTATTTTCAGGTTTTTTTTACAAAAGCCCACTTACATCACTGGATTCAAAACTTGACAAAACTTTTTATATTAAAATTTCTTGCAATTGGACAATGAACAAATAAATTGAACTTGGCAAAGACAAAAAATAATTTCCAGAAGTGACATGCAGTAGTTGATTTTTAACATAAATAATTCCAGATTATTGAATTGAATTGACAAAATTGATAAAGTATACAGAAGATGCAAATATTTTGCTAGAAGCGACATTCAGTTATACGTGTAGCTGATATTCGGTAACTACGTGCATTATATTGCAGGGACGTCTGAGAGAACACTTTTCATGAGATAGGTATTCTTTGCTCACAACATGCTGATCAAGGCAAATCGCCCGTCTGCATACATGTATCTGATCAAACTTAACACAAACTTGTGCGGAGTACACAAGGTTTACCCGGCTAGGGAATGGTCGTTGCCACCCAGATCAAACTTAACACAAACTTGTGCGGAGTAGTTCATCTCTACATGGACACAAGCTTTACCCTAGCAGGCCTTATTTTTTCAAAATCTGGCGTGAACGATTTACCGTTCGCGTGATTTTTAGCGTACGTAACCGATCGTTCGGTTATGCACCAACTTCGTTGCGTAACCGATCGGTTACGTGAAAGGTTACGTAAATTTTCGAAACAATTTGGAGCCATGTGTGGAAAAATCAAACCAGACACGGCTTACTCCAACTAAAACGTATTATTTCATTAATTATTTCACGCGAGTTCGATGTTTATTACTAAAAAATACGCTTAATTATGTGAAGATCGTCTACAAATGTAAAACAGAGCGTCATTTATTCAGAAAAGTTTGTTGAAACGCGTAAAACGCACCTTGTTTACAAGCTTCTGCAACGAAATCCCGGAAGCCCCTCCCTACGTTAAATATATCAAATTGAAGGGCAACAACTCTGCTTTCATTTCAACACAACCTTATTTCATGTCGCGTAGTAAAAATGCGTCTATTTTATTAGGTGAAAATGGTCATGTGTTTCGATTCCTTCTCATTCAACCCCAATAAACCCGCAAAAATGCTGATCACCTGACGTAACCCGACTTCCTGATTGGTCAAACTGCTCCAACTGCTCATTAACATAAAATATCGTTGAGTTACGAATTCGACGGAGTCAAAATGTCGTTTGGTTTCGCTGAGGGAAGCCACACGTCGCGTAAACAAAAGGATTTTTACCGATTCACTTGGAATGTTTAATAAATATTCAATATTCGTTATGCTACGAGTAACCAGGAATACATACCGTGACATCTATAAGAATTCAGACAAGTTATTTAGTCGAGATGAAGCAAAACAGACCGTCTATCGGCATCGGTAGTATTCTGAATGTGATAAAATTCCAGTGCTTACGTGATTTTTACGATACATTATTTTTGCCGAAATGCGATTCCTAAATATTTCTAAAGCTGTAAAATGCCAAATATGTTCTGAATGTATGTTCAGGGTTTCAAAATGATTTATTGTGCATCAAATAACATCCATTATTTCAATTTATTGGTCAATTCCAACGACCAGACAGTCGCCACTTCTCGGCAAATAGTTTCAGTGCCGACCTATTTCCATCTGGGCATGCGTAATTGTCTGGCCAGTGAAAACGAAACCACTCCGACACAAACAATTTAACTAGGCCATAAGCAATTCATGATTTATCAAACAACCACGGCCATGTAAATTAGCCTGCCAGTCGACAAAAGGAGAAAGAGAAAGTGGACGGTATACGCGGAAATATCGCTGTCGCCACTTTTTATTTTATTTTCACTTTGTGCAGACAATGCCGACTTGTGACTTGCTGGCAGATAAAATTCGCCCCACGTGAACGGTGACCGTTCGCGTAAAATATGATTTGCGTAACCTTCACGTAACCTGAACGAGCGTTCGCGTCAAAAAATAAGGCCTGCCTAGGGAATGGTCGTTACCACCCAGATCAAACTTAACACAAACTTGTGCGGAGTAGTTCATCTCTACATGGACACAAGGTTTACCCGGCTAGGGAATGGTCGTTGCGACCCAGATCAAACTTAACACAAACTTGTGCGGAGTAGTTCATCTCTACATGGACACAAGGTTTACCCTAGGGAATGGTCGTTGCCACCCAGATCAAACTTAACACAAACTTGTGCGGAGTAGTTCATCTCTACATGGACACAAGATGGCAACACGGGGTAAACTTGGGTGTGAATGCCTGACCGGTTTCGAACTCGTTGGTTCTCATCAGAGGCTAAAGAGAAGGGTAAAAAACACAGCTATTTATATGCTGGAGAGGTTGGCCGTTGTGGTCAACGGTTGGCCGTTGGTAGGCTATTGTAAACAAAAAGTTGGCCGTTAGGTCGGCTGGTTGTTGGGTTGGCCGTCGGGCAGACCAAAGGGTCGGCGGGTTGGCCGTTAAGTTATAGAAAGGACCTGGGGGGGGGGGTTGGCCGCTGGGCCAAAACTCTAAGGGGAGATTGGCAAAAGACCCTAAAAAATAACACGAGGCAGTAAATGGGTAGGGTGAGACGAGAGTTTACTTCTGGTACTCTTCTGACAGTAGTACAGCTAAAAACGAGTCCCAATACCCAGGGATCAAGGTGGTGTCCTCATAGGTAACGTCCGTGTCGATGTTACACAGGAACATCGCTTCCCCGATTATGTTACTGAGCGTATTGTCAGGTTGGGGAGATGGGCGGTCGAAGATGGATCCGCTGGGGACTTCAATGCTGGAAGGTTCCATGTGCGCAGTGTCCGGGGTAGTCGTTGGCCAGTTGTCGATTGTGTCCACGGCGTGGCTGTTAGTGGTATTCATGGGCGCCGGGGCGGAGGTGTCAGCAGGCTGGTTAGTCCTGTTGTCCGATGTGCTGGTGCTTGGCTGGTTGAAATCACACACGGCCGAGTGTATATTAAAGTTACGTTTCCGTTTATAAACTTTGCCACACCGGCATGTGGTGAAGCCGGATTCTCGGTGTGTGATTCGGACGTGCCGACTGAGTGCAGTTTTGTCCGAATAGGTTTTGGTATAAAGTTTGCACTTGCGTTTCATCATGATTCCAGTGGTGGAAAGTGGAGGACTGGCGAGACAATCGTCGTTAGGTATGGTTATGGCGTGGCGCCAACAAGTGTGGCGTCAACAAAGGACTCGGCGGAGTGGTCGAGTAGCGCGACGTCATAAGAGGTGACGTCGCGGCCTGGAGAGTAAGTACCCTCACTGTGAGGCCCAGAAAAGGAGAGTCACACAACGGGGAGTGTACAATGGAGTAAAGAGAGGAGATGACGTTGTGTGTCTATTCCTTTTCATTAAGGCCGACTGGAGCTTTGGTGTGCAGCTGGTAAATCCAGTGGACTTCGCGTTGCCGACGCGAAGTGGTGCTGGAGTCTAATGACGGATCTGTCTTCAGTACTTCAATAATCTGGTAACTGATGTTGTTGACAGAGTGTCCCGGGGACCAGAAGTGTCTTGGTGCCGGATTGTCACTACGGTTCCGTGTGTCGTTGAAGTGTTCACGGATCCGTTCGTGGAATGTGCGTTTAGTTTCTCCAACATATTGTTTGGAGCACTTGGTGCACGTAATAAGGTAGATCACATTCTGGGTGCAGCAGTTGGCCATGAGGTTGGCTCGATAGCGTAAGACTGGGCTAACGAAAAAAACGATCTTTGATCAGTTTGGGGCAAAAAGCGCAGTTTCGATATGTGCAGGGAGTTATTAAGTTGGCGTAACTCATCCCGCTAACACCCCTCCTGAGTGGGGGGTAGGAGATCTTGGCTCTGACGAGTGTGTCTTTCAGGTTGTTGTTGCGACGAAAAGCTAGGAGAGGGGGCTCTCCCAAGACATTCCTGCAGGCTTCAGAGGCCTGCAGGATGGGCCATTCCTTCCGAATGGATTGGTGGATCCGCTGGGCGTACTGACTGTACGGAAGAATCAGGGGATCGGCGGCAAAACACCAACCGGGGCCGCCAACAACAAGCACAGAGAAGACCACCCACAGGTCGCCGCCAAACTGGACGCCAGGGAGCACCGCCACGCCGGAACGGGAATCGCCGACAGTCCCCGATGATCCTGAAACTCCTCCAGGCACTTCTGGACTAAGACTTTCCATTTCTCGATCCACCGATCCATCTTTTTCTGTTTCTGTACCACATAGCATCAGTAAACACACACAATCATCAACACAAACTTCTGCTTTTGTTGTTAATTTATCAGACCTTACTCTCACAGAGAGTCAAAGGTCAGTTCTCTCGTTTGGCCTTAATTTCTGCCCCACCACTAAGGAGCCTGAAGTTAAGGCCATCAGAGATGGTTTAGAAGGTTTCTTCCGTCGCTTGAAACTTCAACTCTATTTCTCACAACCTGATCCTGGGTTCACACCGGCACCCATGGATCCTCTTTCCCGTAAATTTAAACCCAAAAGCACCTGGGAGCCACCATGCTCCGATGTGTGTCTTCTTGCATTCATCAAGAAAACCCGCCTCGACCTTATGCGCTCCAAACAGAAGCGCCTTTTCTCGAGTAACATTAGTAATGACGAAGCAGCGGCTCTAGCTAACCTACAAGCGAACCCTCACATCGTCATTAAAAAAGCGGACAAAGGGTCCGCTGTTGTCATCTTAAACACCAGGGACTACATCACCGAAGCTAACCGACAGCTATCCGACACAGCCTTCTACGTCAAAACAGACGACAACAGAACTGATTACCACTCTGATCTAATCAATTGTGAACTTCAAAAACTTCTCCTCAAGGATGAGATTGAAATTAAAGTCTACAACGGACTTCTTGTCAATAAAGCTAGAACCTCTAAATTCTATCTTTTGCCCAAGATACACAAAAACCGTGACCCCGGCAAGGTCCCCGGCAGACCCATCATCAGCGGGAATGGGTGCCCCACTGAGAAAATAAGCAGTTTCGTGGACGAACACATCAAACCATTTGTCCAACTGGTGCCATCCTACATCAAGGACACCACGGACTTCATACTGAAAGTTGAAGCCCTACATCCACTTCCAGAATCCTTCTTTCTGGTCACGATGGATGTCACTTCACTTTACACCAATATCCCCAACCACAAAGGTTTAGTTGCAGTCGCCAGATGTCTCACGAGACATCATCCGCCTTGTACGTCCGTACGTCCGTACGTGAGCAAGATAGCCGGAGAACGGTTCCACTGAAGAATTCCAAATTTGGTATGCTTATTTACCTAGTCAAGGACCAGAAGCCTATTTAATTGGGACCTGATTGGGTGAAAACCTTGGCAGCCATCTTTAATTTTATGCGACATGGATAATGATCCATATCTCGGAAACCATTCAACTGTTCAATACGAAAGTTGGTATACATCATCGATACATCAAGCAACTTTCAATGAAGTACCAAACCGGCTTTTCTGATTAGCTGGAAATCGTGGAGGCCATCTTTAATTTATGCGAAATCGATAATGATACATATCTCTGTTACCATTCAGTTGTTTTATATGAAAGTTGGTATACATCATCGATACATCCAGATACTTTGAATCGGGACCTGATTGACCAAAGACTTTGGCGGCCATCTTTAATTTATGCAAAAACTTTAGTGATATATATCTCTGATCTAATTTAAGTGTTCTATACCAAACTTGCTATACAGCATCGATGTATCAACTGACTTGCAATGAATAACCACATCAGTTCCTCTGAGTGGGGAGAAGGATGGGCGGCCATCTTTAATTTATGCAAAATCATTAATGATCTCGTTCTCTGATACCGTTCAAGTGCACGATGTAAAATTTGGTATACATCATCGATGCATCAAGAGACTTACGACAAATGACAGTTCTGGTTTCTCTGATTGGGCGGAAACCTTGGTGGCCATCTTTAATTTATGCAAAATCTTTAATGATGTATATCTCTGATACCATTTCAGTGTTCTATACGAAACTTGGTATACAGCATCAATGTATCAAGAGACTTGCAATGAATAACCACATCAGTTCCTCTGAGTGGCGGGAAGGAAGAACGGCCATCTTTAATTTATGCAAAATCATTAATGATCTCTATCGCTGATACCGTTCAAATGCTCGATGTAAAATTTGGTATACATCATTGATGCATCAAGAAATTTATGTAATGAATACCGGTTTCTCTGATTGGACGGAAATCTTAGGGGTCATTTGTAATTGCAAAATTTTTGATAATCTGTATATTTGTGACTTGACTGCTTGGTGTTCCTGACATCTTGGTTCAAATTGAATACATTATGAATGTACCCAGAGCCGAGGGGTTTTTTGATGCGCAGCTTCGTATTATAATTGGACAGCTATTGTTTTCAACCTGTGCAAATTCAGACGAAAATAGTTAATTTAACACCATACAGTAAGCAGGGGTTTTTTCAGACAAAAATCCTTTATCGAACTCAATTTCAAAACTTGAAAAACTCAATTTTTTGTGCGCGCCTTCGGCGCGCTAAAAGTACAATAAAACTCAATTTTTCAACTTTTTAGTCGTGTAGTAGATATAAAACTCAATTTTTTATTATTTTAGTAGTACACGCCAAACAATCTTTTATTTGATCGCTTTTTCATCGCAGAGAAAAATACAAATGTTAAAAATGGCATAATAATAAACATGAATGTCCATTTTGTTTCAAGATTTATTTAGAGTCCGTGTTGAGAAATACAAACATTACCACTACGGGTATGGCCAGTTTTACCAACTATTAACTGGCACTGAATTAGCATCTTTAACAATGGGCATGGCCGCTATGCAAGGTTGTATGCGCATTGTCAACAAGTTTCTTTTTAAATTTCAATTTCCAAGTTGCTGAATTTTAGTGATATGAAAACTGTAAATTATCACGTTTGTGACCACAAACATTGGTAGCATTTACTGGGGCTTTATTAATACTTTAATTTCAAAATTTGACGTCTGACATTAACTGCTTGTTATAGAAACTGTTAATTTCAAATATTTTTTATTCACGAAAGATCATCAATTTCAATCAGATGCATTGAATCAGATTGTGTCTACTTTAGGGCCCGGGTGATACCTTTGTATGTAGAAGTGAAATTTATCTTCAACTGTGAAGTTTAACTTCAACTGTGATCCAGCACTGTGAAAAAAAAAAACACAACAAAACAATTGTTATATTACTAGGGAGGTGATGCTAATCATTCAGATTTTGCAGAAACTACATATCAATGCCATCTCAAATTTACACCACCGATGAAATACTAACAAAAAGTATTTTTTCTGCCAGTGTTGACCAGTATGACCCGGTATTACCATCTCTCTAGCATTTTTACGAAATGAATGGGGCTACAACATGCACTTTCAGAATGCAGGCGGCCATGTTTGGAATATGATATGTGGTACAGACAATAGGCCTAAAATGATCTTTATTTGGGGATAAAAATTGACATAGAGTGCAAGGTGGTTTCCCTCTACGCAACTGCTATCCATACAATTCCTTCTGCGTTCATTCGTATATTTAATTGATTGTAATTCTTCGGGACCGTAACTCGTCGGTGTGTACCTTCCTTTCGTCAAACTGTCAAACGATTGTCACGTTGCCTTGGTAGGGTCAAGGTTGTTTATTAGCCAATCACGGCGCTACAGAGGGCGCTGGTCGGGAGCCCGCGAAAGAGTGCGCTACTTCACACTAATCCTGGTTTCCGAATGCAACAAGGGAGACAACTATTTATTGATGCAGTATCTCTGTCGAAGGAAAATGGCTGCCAATCGCTGTCGAAAGATGTTAAATAAAAATGGAAAGGTAACGATCGAATCTTTTACCCCAAAATTGTTGATGTCTTTCGTTATGATTCCAACAACGATCCTGGTTTACGTAAGGTATTCAGACACATGATGTCTTTATATCGCCCTGTCTCTGCAATTGACCGCAACGTCGGCCAAAAAAAATTCTTGCCGGCAGACGCAAATTATATATTTCTTCCGACTATTTTTTCACAGAAACTCTATTTTTTTTTCACAGAAACTCAATTTTTTAGCGCGCCTTCGGCGCGCAAACTATCAACCCCAGAAAATACTCAATTTCCGAGAAAAAAACTCGATTTAAAAAATTCCAAAAACTCAATTTGTAATCGTTTTTCATCGGGGTTACCCCGATGAAAAACTGTCTGAAAAAACCCCTGAGTAAGGATTATTCATTTGTTAATTTTCTTATGCATTTTATCTATCCAATTTCACAGGAAAATAAACTATAATTTGAACCATCTCTTGTTAATATGCATGTACAGATTGACAGCCCTTATTAGTTACTAGAGACTGTCTGGGAGTGAACATTATTGAACTTTAAGTTTAACATGTTTAATGGTTGGAAAGTTGTCCTCAACCTGATAATGGGTCACGGTGCATAATCAGGAGGAAACTATAACGGAACAATAAGAATCATAAATCAATTTCAGATGACATGATAATGTATTTCTCAATCTCAAAAATGCTTTTACAATATCGAATTAACAATCCACAATTGTATCATTCACTGACTAGTAGCTGTTTCAATTTTTAAGTTAATAACAAATTACTGTCCATTTGATTGTGAACTGATGTTGAATAATTTTATTTAATGCCTGACCTATCACTGTAGGTGCGACCGGCGACTGACCTTTTTCTCTTAGGATAGCATCTCTTTCTAACATGTCTAATGTCTGGGCTCTTTTATGGGGTTCGCTGTTCGCGTGTGTAACAACAGGGTCTTTTTTGACGTTTGTGGTTCCGTTTAACCAGGTCATTTGAATGATGTTGTTGAAAATTTTGAACAGATTTTATTCTATCTCCGTACTGCTTACATACGCTACAACAGATGCTAATGACGACGACTTGCCCATTGCGTTTCTCAGTTTGTAAAACTTCGAGCCAATCGAAGTTCCAGGACTTTAAAGTCGATAGTCTGATGCTTTTTTTGCGTCGTTTTTTGCTGGCAAGTTGTTCCTGTCAAAGCATTGCTTCACCTCGCTGTCGAGAAACGGAACCGAAAATGCAAACCATAACTGGGCGGTTGTCTCCCCTGGCTTGAAAGACATCGACCTGTACAAATCCGTCCACATGGTTTTTCTACTTTATTTGTTTGCTAAGTTAATACCGGCGATAAATTTTGTGAACTTGCGAACAACGTACGGAAATAAATACTTTATTGTTCAAGGTATGGTCAAATTGCTAGAAAATTATGGCCTGCTATTTATTTTTTTATATTTAGCAGGCCAATTTTTACATCGCCTGCTATGTCAAAATTTTGGCCTGCTTTTAGCCAATAGCAGGCCGCCATTTCGGACCCTGATCTCTACATGGACACAAGGTTTACCCGGCTAGGGAAATGGTCGTTGCCACCCAGATCAAACTTAACACAAACTTGTGCGGAGTAGTTCATCTCTACATGGACACAAGGTTTACCCTGGGGAATGGTCGTTACCACCCAAAATGTAAATCACAGCCCATGAAAGGTAATAATGTTCAATCATTTTATTTCCTCGAGCAAATCGTGCTGACGTGTGGATTTTGTCGTCTAAATAATGCACTAAATGCAACCAAAACACGTTTGAGGTTTCTGAGCAGCATTAATTGGACAATGTAATCCACTGGCACCGCTTGTCCAAACTTTGCTGTGGGTTCATAATCAGCGTCACATGTGGCGTCATTCTGGAAGTTCACTGCATTGCATTTGCACCACTTTTTACCAGGATATTTGACCAGAAACAAACAACTTTTGTTTTGGTCTAAAGATGACCTTTAGCCTTACAGGTCAAGTGGTCAGTGTATTTACCCCTTGGACTATGAATCATTTGTAAAGTGTGGGAATTCCATCTTTGACCAGTGGGGTCTGGTGTGACCTTTGAACTGACCTCTGAGGGACATTTAACAAATGGCAATAGTGCAACCCTGGTCAACTATATGTGCATGTATACTATTTATGTATTTATAGCAGTCGGCTGTAAACATCCTAAGAATATAAACCCTGGATGACTTTAAATGCTTCCATTGGAAATCAGCAATATTTTCAATTCTGTCTGTTTTGTATTGAGATTTGAGACACAAACTACACAAAATGGCATCCACTTGCCAAACTGTTTGCCTCTTGCTACCATAATTGTGAGCTTCGTTTAGACAGTGTAAATGGTTATGAGTCAATATTCCATCCTTCCACAAACCAGTCCCCGAAATATATAGTGTTTATGGTACAAGCTATGTGTACTTAATACATGTACAGTACATATGGCCGGGGTTAACCATGTTAACTGTTAAGGAGGGTATTTCCTGTCTCCAAGGAATGTCCTCTATCAAATCATGGAGACTATGATACATGTATACTAGGCTCCATGATCAAACCATGTGAAAAGTCAACTAGTCCCCAAACTGGTACATCTGGATTAAATTACCAAGTATGTTAACCTAAAACACTGGCCTTCCAGATTTATTAACAGATGTACAAATGTACTGGTATGGCATATGGCTTGTATGTCTTACACCAACAGCTTTGTTAAGGATAAAAAAAATAGAAGAAACAAATAAACAATTTATGAAATATTCAGCAATGTATATGTATTTTCAAAGTGGCTACATTTGAAGTCAGATGAATAGAAGTGTTGGCATATATGCTTACCAATTCTTTTAAAGTATGTATAGAGTTGAACACATGTACATGTACTGGGCATTGTAAATAAGATGTATGGAGTATGAACACATGTACATGTACTGGGCATTGTAAATAAGATGTATGGAGTATGAACACATGTACATGTACTGGGCATTGTAAATAAGATGTATGGAGTATGAACACATGTACATGTACTGGGCATTGTAAATAAGATGTATGGAGTATGAACACATGTACATGTACTGGGCATTGTAAATAAGATGTATGGAGTATGAACACATGTACATGTACTGGGCATTGTAAATAAGATGTATGGAGTATGAACACATGTACATGTACTGGGCATTGTAAATAGATGTATGGAGTATGAACACATGTACATGTACTGGGCATTGTAAATAAGATGTATGGAGTATGAACACATGTACATGTACTGGGCATTGTAAATAAGATGTATGGAGTATGAACACATGTACATGTACTGGGCATTGTAAATAAGATGTATGGAGTATGAACACATGTACATGTACTGGGCATTGTAAATAAGATGTATGGAGTATGAACACATGTGCATGTACTGGGCATTGTAAATAAGATGTATGGAGTATGAACACATGTACATGTACTGGGCATTGTAAATAAGATGTATGGAGTATGAACACATGTACATGTACTGGGCATTGTAAATAAGATGCCAACTGATTATGCAAAGTCTGACCTGGCAAGTCAGTGATACTATATTTCATTGAAGGATATACTTGTATGTATCTCATCACACAGTTGAAATGAAACTCCTGGTGAATTTTCTTGTTTGTAAACAGCCTGTAAATCACTGACCTGTGAAGTCTATGGAGAATCAAGACTGGGTTTACAGGTACAAGTTTTGTCTTACATTTTGTGTCGGGCCAAACAAAATAATATTTGTGTTTACTGTTGGGCCTCTGTTAATTAATCTTTAGCTTCTCATGACTTTGGGAGGAAATTATGATGATGCTGAATGCTGTAATTATTAATTATTAATTATTTGGTTGCATTAAGACATTGCAATAAAAAAGAAGTTATGTGGTAAACTTCGAGCACCAATGGAAAGTTGATGTCAACTTTGATATGTCAAACAAAACTATTTCCTCTAATTTCTGCAATTAGAACTGCAAAAAGCTTTGTTGTTGACTAAATCATGTGAAATTTAAATGGCACATGTGACATTATATCATAGAATTTAGATCCAAGTAACACCCTTTTTAAAGAATGAAAATTTGAGGGGAGTTAACCAGTATCCCAACTATATTTAGTTATATTTATCAATAGTCTCCCCTTGTAAATTGCTGCTTCCAATAAATTAGAATCAACCACCAGTTCCATTGGAATTATCAATTAACTGAAATGTCTGCATAGAAAAACGTCAGGTTGTGAATAGAAGCTCAAGAAAAGAAGCCAACAATATTATTTACCATCGGAACGAACTGGAAAAAACCAGATAGTCCAATTCCATTTCGTAACAGGTCCGACTTTTGCATGCACCAGACTACCGCGCAAGATTTGACGCGCAACCGGAAGTATACTTGTCGCGGGAAATGTTGATAGAGAACACCAACAACAATGGCAAAAGATCGGCTTGAAATAAATTTTCAATGGATTATTTCTTGGATTGTCCATTCCTTCAGATAGATCTAGACTTCTAAAAGGTATTTACGGAAATTGATCGCATTTTATCGTTTTTGTTAGATGAAATCCTACTTGCCGCATGCGACAGGTAGATTTTTTGCAACCTGTCGCCGGACAAATTCACTTGCCGGTGGCAGGTAGGGAGGTAGGCAGGCGTTATTTCGACCGCTGCCTTGTTCTGCAGATTTTTTTTTTTTTTGTAGCAAAAAATGCCAAATAATTAAAACAATGCGTAATTATTGTTACGACAAAAAACATGCGGGCGGGTCATGAGAAGCTAAAGATTAATTAACAGAGGCCTTACATGCATTTTGAAAATAGGGTACATGTAGGTAGGTAGGCTTTTATTTACTCCAAAATTTTATGATATATTTTTGTCTGGATCGCACCGCGTAGCGGTGTCGACCAGACTATGCTGCCACTCACAAAATATCTGAAAATGTGTACGTGCACTATATCACAATGACCCTGTGTTGACCTGTAACAATCTGCCAGTGATTTGCACTTTTGTTTGTGTCATATCAGGGTATTACCCGTAGATCAGATCTCCGCATGACACACGGAATCTACGCGTAAAATACGTGTAGTTGGCTCCGTATCGGCGATGCGGATTTATGCAGAGTATTGGGACCATTCAACACGGAATCTACATGTAGAAAACTCTGAATGACACGGAGGAAGACGGAGGAACACGGAAACTGAGAAATGACTGAAATATGCATATTGACACGGAGAAAACTCCGAATGACGCGGAGTTATCTTCATGTGGAACACGGAAACTGAAAAATGACAGAATTATGCTTATATTGCACAGGGAAACACACAGAAAAACAAGCGGCGTAAACAGCATCATCAGGGGGCCAGTTGTGGGAGCCACTGCTGACGTCCCACACGTGAGATCACACATCTCATCTCACGTGAGATCTCGTAAGAACTTAAATCTTTCTTATGAAAACCTCACAAATGCAAGAAATATCACAAACACAAGTTAATTTGTTAGGTATTTGAATGTGAAGAACAAGACAAGAAGCTGATCAATATGAATTATATTTAATTTTGTATTTATTGTGAAGGGTTGAAATGCCACTAAATAAACTTGAGTGGCATAATGGAATCAGCATGGTGTTGTATATTTTCGTACCTGTTATCCAGAGTCCTAAACATGAGACGGTATGTAAATACTTACGGGTGTGGGGGCTTTCCAAATTTATTCCACTGCCTGGCTCTGGCAATATAATCAATTAGATTCGAAGAAACTCCAATGCCGAATAGGAGCAAACTCTTTGCTTACAAGTCGGACTATCAATTTCTTTAAATTTCTTTTAGTTCAGTGACATAACCAGTTGTCTTGATTTTATAAAAAAAAAACCTTCATCTGTGCATCCAATAATATTTCGACAACACTCAGTTCACTGAAAGGATTGATGTTTTTTTCTGGTAACTTCCAGCAGCGCTCCATCTTTGAAAGGATTGACAGAATGTCTTGTCACAACTCCAACCTGGGGTGTCCAGTATGCCTCTTCATGCTGTTCCCAAAATTCCCCAATATCAGTTCCATGATCAGTACACCGATATAGGTCCACCTGAAAATAAAATGCAAACAATAAAATAAAATATCAAATAAATATTAATATTCTGACCTTTTTGCCCATATTTTGGATATAAATTTTCACACAAGTGAATCTTTTGAATATTAAACTAGCAAGTTATTCTAGATTTAAATTAATAGTTATCAAGGATCACAATTTTGCTTTCTTGAATTTCTTGGTGTCCTCGTTTGAGCAGAATATGTTGTTATGGTTGTGGAAATGTTCAGGAACGAACGAGCATGTTGGTGGTGGTTTTTCAACTTACCAAACACACAGTAACTTTGTTGTTGTTAAGAAGTAAGATAAAACATGAAAGCAACTGCGGAACATCATTCACGAACAATTGAAATTGCACGCATATTAATCTTACCAATTCTTGTTGTTGTTGTAGTTGTTCTCGTCGGTAGCACATCCAGGCTTTTGGGTAAATTCTGACACATGATTCACACGGCATCATCACATGGCAGTAGAGGGTTGCCCAAACGTTTGTCAGACTACCAAGTGTGTAATTAAAAACATCCATCTATTACATACCGGTAGATTCTTGAAGAACCACTGTGTGTCCACAAGGACAGTGAACAGCCGCCAACAAATTTTGAAACAGCGAAATTTGGCGCTATTCTGCAGCACGAGATCACGTGGAGCAGTGAAGTCAGTCGATTGGCTGATGGACGTCGGCATGATTTCAGCAACAACAACAACATGACTTTAATCAATGCCGAAATGAACACACAGCTAATCACACATTGGGCAAGAAGCTTAAGCGAGATCAGGGTTCGTTAATTAGCTAGCCGTACGTCCTGGAAGATCGAGCAACCAAAATTTGGAGGCAGTGCCCTCACATGATCAGGCAAGCAAAATTTTCCTCAATGTTGTTCTTCGAAATTATAGCAGAACATTTAATGACATTATTATTAAAAGATCACCTACGTCGTTGATAGTTTAAATACATTACTAGTAGTTTCCATTTCTGACCTCTTCTACCAACAAATTTCAAGTACTTTATTGGAAGTTCAGATGTTGTTCATTGTCAAAGACATCGCGATCATGCATCATGTTGCAAAATCAACAACAACAACACCCACAAACTACGTGACATGGGCGCCACCTTTGTCTTTGCTCTAGAAACTGGATAGTTTGGTTTCCTATATATATCTTATTCCGATTTAAGGACTTGGTTTCATAGAAGAACAAAGGCGATGTGATTGAGGTCTAGTGTAATAGTTTTATTAGTTTGATTTATTTAGAGTTTGCCTTTCTAAAAAATAAAAAGAAATAAATAAATCACTCAATTATTATTATTATTTTTTTTTATTTATTTATTTTTTTTTACTCCCCAGAAAGGTGCTCTCCTACATGTATATGTAGTACATTATCTTACATTGCTATGTCCAATACGTGTAAATGTATAGACCTTTTCATACCAAAAATAGCCGAAAGACATGACAACGTGAAAAGCTGTCAATGGAAACTCCCGATTGCATCTGGATTCGACCAATGAAATAACCAGTTGCTGGTGGGCTGTAAAAAATGCTGCGACCTCTGCCTGGAGACCACAACCAGAAATGACACTATTTCTTGAAATTATTGCTGATAAAAGATAATAAATTAAAACAAAAAATATACACTGACGGTTGCAGACTTATGGCAGCTTGGAACACAGACGCTTTATTACAAAAGAAAATGTTTTTCAATTCAAAGATCATTCGTTGTAATTATTTGCTACATACCTCTGTTATGGCAGAGACAAATCTGCACACAGAAAACGATGAGGTGAGCCGACTTGTCAACCCACCAGCATGTTTTTGCGCCACGTGGCTTGCTTCTCCGAATGAGGGGTCGAAATAGGCCCCAACCACTTACAGGACATTTGTAAAAATTGTCCTGCATCCAATTAATATATATGTAAATTATCTAAACTACAGGACATGACAATTTTTCGCCGGACATGTCCTGCAAATAGATAGTAATTTCTAGCCCTTCGAATGGACGCGAAATTTACCGAATCCGTGGTGAAATTTACCGAATCCGTGGTGAAAAGGTCTATCCTATTTTTGAAAAAAGTCCAATCCGTGTCAAAAATAATCAAAGTTTGCAAACTCCGTGTCCTTCCATGTCAACACGGAGAAAACTGTTAATTAGAAATTAAACAAAATCTGAATTTGAGAGTATTTCATATTCATTTCTTCGCCCAGGGATTGCTTGAATCCGTGGACTATTTTTTTGTTCTTTGCATTGTCTGGTTCCGCACAATCGGCTGTACCCGGTTCTCAGTGCCCATTATGAGCTTACGATGCAACAACAACAATTGGACTGCCAGCGATGTACTGTCACCCCAGACTGTTGTAAATGTAAATTGATGCCCTGGTAACATGGTAAACTGCCGTCCTCGTGGTGTTTGTCGTCTCTGCGGTTTTGCGTGTGCCTGTACGTCCCCAAGAATGCCTGGTGTATATAGTTCGTAATTTGTTTGTTGACAACGATAGCGTTGGAGAGACAATTTGTGTGAAAATCCCTGTTATTGCTGCACGATCATTGCGTATCCGCCGAGCAGACATTGCAATTATAAATGAATTCTCGTTCCGCTCTCACTGGAATTATTCTGGGATTATGAAGACCCCAGTTTTCAACACTCGTAGTCGCGTCCTTTCCTGTGAAGTCGGCGTTCGTTTACTATTCTAATGTGTACGCATACTGCAATGGAATATATTTCCAGAGGACATATCAAGGTTCGCACAGTCCTGGAATGTCCTTAAATGTCCTGGAAAAATAAAAGTATGCTTTCCAGTACTGGAAAGTCCTGGAAAAATAGTATGTGTCCTTGAAAGTCCTGGAAAATCAATAGAATGACTGTGCTGCGAATCATCCGTCGGCAAATGCTCACTCCAACGATCGGTCATCGCTGTCGGGGGATTCCCCAGTTCACTGACGCGCCAATTCATTCATAAACTTTCGTAGTAAATATAGTAAAACTTCTCGGCCAATCAAATATCGAATTGAGACATCCGTCACTGAGCTCCCATGGTGACGGATATTCACGGAAACCTCCGATCATTAATCTGAGAGAGAAATGTAAAGAATGACATGATGTCACGCCTTTGTCATTTTTAGCCCACCATCACCAGATGGTGGGCTGTTCAAATCGCTTTTTGTCCGTCGTCCGTCGTCCGTCCGTCCGTAAACAATTTCTTGTTATCGCGATTTCTCAGGAACTACTGCATGGATCTTTCTCAAATTTGGTACACAGGTTCCCCTTGGGGTCTAGTTGTGCAAGAAATCTTTTTTGGTCCGATTCGAAAATCCAATATGGCCACCAGGCAGCCAGCTTGGATTTCCCCATGAAACCTTGTTATCGCGATTTCTCGGGAACTACTGCATGGATCTTTCTCAAATTTGGTACACAGGTTCCCCTTGGGGTCTAGTTGTGCAAGAAATCTTTTTTGGTCCGATTCGAAAATCCAATATGGCCGCCAGGCAGCCATCTTGGATTTCCCCATGAAACCTTGTTATCGCGATTTCTCAGGAACTACTGCATGGATCTTTCTCAAATTTGGTACACAGGTTTCCCTTGGGGTCTAGTTGTGCAAGAAACCTTTTTGGTCCGATTCGCAAATCCAATATGGCCACCAGCCAGCCATCTTGGATTTCCCCATGAAACCTTGTTATCGCGATTTCTCAGGAACTACTGCATGGATCTTTCTCAAATTTGGTACACAGGTTCCCCTTGGGGTCTAGTTGTGCAAGAAACCTTTTTTTGGTCCGATTCGAAAATCCAATATGGCCACCAGGCAGCCATCTTGGATTTCCCCATGAAACCTTGTTATCGCGATTTCTCAGGAACTACTGCATGGATCTTTCTCAAATTTGGTACACAGGTTCCCCTTGGGGGTCTAGTTGTGCAAGATACCTTTTCTGGTCCGATTCGAAAATCCAATATGGCCACCAGGCAGCCATCTTGGATTTCCCCATGAAACCTTGTTATCGCGATTTCTCAGGAACTCCTGCATGGATCTTTCTCAAATTTGGTACACAGGTTCCCCTTGGGGTCTAGTTGTGCAAGAAACCTGTTTTGGTCCGATTCGAAAATCCAATATGGCCACCAGGCAGCCATCTTGGATTTCCCCATGAAACCTTGTTATCGCGATTTCTCAGGAACTACTGCATGGATCTTTCTCAAATTTGGTACATAGGTTCCCCTTGGGCTCTAGTTGTGCAGGATACATTTTCTGGTCCGATTCGAAAATCCAATATGGCCACCAGGCAGCCATCTTGGATTTCCCCCATGAAACCTTGTTATCGCGATTTCTCAGGAACTTCTGCATGGATCTTTCTCAAATTTGGAACACAGGTTCCCCTTGGGGTCTAGTTGTGCAAGATACCTTTTTTGGTCCGATTCGAAAATCCAATATGGCCACCAGGCAGCCATCTTCGATTTCCCCATGAAACTTTGTTATCGTCATTTCTCAGGAAGTACTGTATGGATCTTTCTCAAATTTGGTACACAGGTTCCACTTGGGGTCTAGTTTTGCAAGATACCATTTTCGGTCCGAATCGAAAATCCAATATGGCCACAAGGCAGCCCATCTTGAATTTCTCCATGAATCCTTGTTATCGTTATTTCTCAGGAACTACTGCATGGATCTTTCTAAAATTTGGTACACAGGTTCCCCTTGGGGTCTAGTTGTGCAAGATACCTTTTTCGGTCCGATTCGAAAAACCAATATGGCCACCAGGCAACCATATTGGATTTTCCCATGAAACCTTATCGCGATTTCTCAGGAACTACTGCATGGATCTTTCTCAAATTTGGTACACAGGTTCCCCTTGGGATCTAGTTGTGCAAGATACCTTTCCTGGTACGATTTGAAAATCCAGTATAGCCACCAGGCAGCCATCTTGGATTGTACATTCACTTTCATACTAACTTCGCTCATTTCTCTTGTATTATAACAACCGACATAAGTACAGTTTCTAGAAATCTTGAAACTCCTGAAACTTAGATTATATCTTGGTGTTTTTCAGTGACCTTTTCCGATCCTTTTCGCTCAGATTCGAAATTCTTTAAACAAAATTACAAATCAATCGTTTGTACTTAGTAACAATGGACAAAAAGATCCTCTAGTCATTAGCTTACAATTATCGGACAATGGTGGGCGCCAAGATCCTTCAGGATCTCTCGTAATTCTTCGTGGCCGAGTCATCCGGACTGCCGGGACTGCACGGCGCCTCAAGGAGTCTTTGCACAGAGTGAAGTGCAGGCTTTGCCAAAACACGTTCGATGTTGGAAATATGGGGGAAAGTGCCGTGAAAAGTCACGCGAAAGGTGCAAAGCATGAATCCTGCTATCAGCGTGAGCGATAAAATATGCGGATTAATCGAACTATCACATCTTTCTTTGGCTCTTCCACGGCCGATTCAGGCATAATATCGTTGTAAGATTTAATTTGTACGATTATTTATTTACCCATCCGTTGTCCTTCAGATTAGAATCTCTATCTTTGAATGAGTTGTTCGTTTTAGTGACAAATATTTCAAGCCGAAAACGGAGCCATATTCCACGTGTATTTCATACTTCCTGGTGACAACAGGGGAGATAATCTTGTTTTGTTTTTTTTATTACGTACAATTTGTGTAATCATGCATGCAACTTTGTCCTGGAAAACAGCAATTTTGTCCTGGAAATGTCCTGGAATTTTGATCTTTCCCAGCTGTGCGAACCCTGCATATGTGTCGAAGCAACAACAATAGTATTTAAATTTTTCTCGTCTTGTGAACTTGACCGGATCCTGTCCAGTGCAATGTATTCTGGGGGACACTGCTCACCGAATATAATTTAGTTTGAAAAAGTTTGAACAACAACAACAAAACTTTTCGAAAGCGGAAACAACAGAATTTGTCGGGTACCGCTTTCGAAAAGTTTTGTTGTTGTTGGTGTTCTAACTTTTTCAAACTAAATTATATACACAATGATCGTGCAGCAACAACTGGAATTTTCGCACAAATTGTCTCTCCCACATTATCGTTGTCAACAAACAAATTTACTATGAACACCAGGCATATATATGCAGGCCTCGAAATTTCAAACATTTGCAAAACCCAAAAATAGTTCTGGGTCACGATGTTCACGTAACCTATTGTTCGGTTACGTAGGACTAGGTTGCGTAACCCATTGGTTATGTAAACAGGTTAGCCAATTTTTTTCTTCTGAAAATGAAGAAAATGTGTATTATATATTATTATATATATATTATTACAATAAAATACAAAATTGTTTTGAGAGTCCTTGAAACAGCAGCTGACGGCAATATCCTCAAACTGCGATGTAACATGTGCAACTTATTCGTCCGAAATTCAGCAAGAAGCACCCAGGCATGGAATAAAAGGCACGGTGTTGAAAAAAATAAAATGTGAAATGTGTAGGAAGTAAATCAAAAGCAGACAAAACTTTTCTAAAGTCATCGTGAAATGACCACTTCTGGAATGTTTTTATGTTCACAGTCAATTTTCGCTTTTGAGCCGTTTTGCATATCGAATCTGCGGTCCGGAGGATCCGGAGATGAGAAATTACTGCATTCACTCTGATTTCCATCCACTTCCGTGTGCGTGCTGTCCCGCGCTGTAGAATTCACCCGCATTTGATTGGATGAATTCAGGCTTTGTATGTTGGGAGTTGTGTCCCCTTGATGTCCCCGAAGATACCATAGAGGAGAAATATAGACCGGTAAGGCAACGATTGATGACTGTCACTGGGTCGGTTGCCCTGACATTTTCAATGGCACTCGTCATACCGTAGCGCAAGTCGATTTTTTACGTAACCGATTATTCGTTCTGCAGAATTTATAACCACGTAACCGATCGTTTCGGTTACGCCAAATTTCGAGCGCTGTATATGTAATCTTGGGGACTTAACGCAAACTCGTGCAGCTCTTGAAAATATCTGCGCTACACAGAACTATTAATAAAACCAGTTAATAAAACTATCCAGTCTCCTCGCAAATTTGTCGTATCGTTTTGTCACCATAGAATTGCATGAATTATGAAAATCTGCTCGAAAAACTGGTAGAAGACATTGACACAGACGATCCAATTTTGAGCATATTACTGCAGATAGTTCCTTGCTACCATGAAGACCTTGGCATATTTCGAAATGAGCCCGCCTGCTGCCGCCTGGATATTCACTTCCTTGAAGACTAAACTATGTGTTCCAGTTGTGATTTCCCAAACAGACTCGTCCACAACTTGGAGAAAATCTCCACATCCATACATCTGCTATCGACTGGAACATGCCAGCTGAAACGTTTTGAAACTTTAAACCCATTTTTGGCGATCCAGACATCAGTACTTTGAGTACTTTCATTTTAGGGTAGGTACATAGGCACATTGCTGGATATTGACTCAAATCTTTTTTTCCCGTTTTTGTAGGTCAGTGTAAATTGTGGTCGAATATTCCGCCAAATGTTTGTTACATGTACATGTATCATCATCGATTAAACAGAAAAATTATCTACAAATCAACAAACCTTCGCCACGTGGATGCTATCGCCGTGTTGGCGGCATCGGGCGACATTAGATGGAAGTAGATATCTGATTGGCGGAGGCGCAACAGCTTGTTATTGATCGACCTATCACAGCAAAAGTTTTTCAGCATTCGATGGGTGTATAAAAAGTTAAACCTGAAAAATAAGTACTCGGCCACGGAAACAAACTGGGTCGCCGGATTTCGGTCATTTTTTGTCCCCCGTTTCTTAAAATGGTTCTTGCTTCTATGTGTCCGTGGATGTCTGTTCAAATACTTCGCAAGCGATAACTTCCAAATGCTTTATCGTATTCCTCCGAAATTTGGCATCTGCATTCTTTGCGACAAGACACTGGTTGGTATTGCGTTTCAGCAAGATCCGCCTGATGGTGGCGCCACTGCCTCTTGTTCCAATCTTCTGTGCTTGTCCGTGGATGTATGTTCAAATACTTCACAAGCGGTAACTCCTAAATGCTTTGTCGGATTTATCCGAAATTTGGCATCTGCATTCTTTGTGACAAGACGTCGGTTGCTATTACGTTTCAGCAAGATCCGCTTGTAGGTGGTGCCACTGGGTCTTGTTCCAATCTTCAGTGTATGTCTGTGCCTGTGGATGTTTGTTCAAATCCTCCGCGAGAGATAACTTTCGAACGATTTGTCGGATTCCTTCGAAATTTGGCAAATGCATTCCTTGCAACAAAATGTCGTTGGTGTTGCGTTTCAGCAAAATCCGCCCGAAGGTGGCGCCACTAGAGTTCATTCCATTATTCCGTGCTGTAAGTGATAACTTAGAAACACTTGGTCGAAATACCCTACCTTTCTGGGTAACATGAGAAGTGCTCATCAGATTCTTCTTAAATTTGGCATGCATGTACCATGCCAGAAGATGTTGCTTGGGATTGTCTTTCGCTCACTTGCATTCACAGGTGGTGCCACCTGGTGACAAAATCACAAATTTGTTTCTGTGTAATAACTTGAGAACCGCCCATCGGATTCTTCTTAAATTTGGTATGAATGTACCGTGACATAAGATGTCGCATGATAATGCATTTCACCGACTTGCACCTAGAGGTGGCGCCACCTGGTGTCAAAATCTAAATTTGGTTTCCGGGCAATAACTTGAGCACCCTCGTCGGATTCTTCTCAAATTTGGTATGCAGATAACATGACACCACGATATCATGTTCCTTGGGATTGTATTCTGTCCGCTTCTGCCTACAGGTGGCGCCTCCTGGTGGAAAAATTTGTTTCCAGGCAATGATTTTGCAACTCGTCAGATTCTTCTCAAATTTTGTATTCATATGTGACCCGCCCCAAATAACACAAACACCGGTGGGCATCTAGTACCGGCAATAACTTGAGGACCCCTTGTGGGTAGAACATTTGGTGTTTTACGGTAACTGGGTGTGACGTCAGTTGGTGCGAGACGCAGTGAATGTTATAATTCTGCATGTTTATTTGAGAACAGAAGACTTCCTGTTCATTGTAAACTTGCAATTGGTGGCAGCGGAACGCTTGTGTGTCGGACCTAAGCCTTCACGATTTTCTGGACTTTGATGTGGAAAAACAAAACAAAAAGACGACATAAAATACTGTTCTCATGTGCCCATCATCTGTCGGGGACTTTTTTGATCGTTTGGCGATCGACGGTAAGCAATATTCTATGACTTCAGAACGCTATTGCTATAAAAATTGTGAACATTCAGTAACTTTGTGCCGCCCAGAACTTATAACTGTGTGGTTTACATGCCTCTTCAGATCCTAATCAAATTTCATATGCCGATACCATACCATGAGATGTCATTTGGGATTGCGTTTTACCTGCTTGCACCTACAGGTGGTGACACCTGGTGGCAAAGTCTAAATTTGGTTTCTAAGGCAATAGGTTGAGGATATATACCTTCAGATTCTGGTCAAATTTAATTTGCAGGTAATACATGTATATGCCATGAGATGTCGCTTTGGGTTGCATTTCGGTTACATAATTTTTGTGCTACATCGTGAGGAAAATATATTACAGCAGCAATTAACATTCAGTCAACCATTCTGAGTTGATCTCAAAACCTGGAAAGGTGGAAAGACCCTTCTGCTTCTTACACCTGAAGTAGCTGTTGCCACCCTCCTGTATATCCCCCGAGACGCTTTATATTGCTGCCATTTTGGCGGGGGACCTAGCATCCTCTGGCTGCTTGTTTTTTTTGCTCAAGTCACATAAAGATGGAGGATCGGCGCATTTTTGCTAGGAAGGGTCGGGTAACAATAAACACACATATTTTATTTGGCCTCACCAATAATGTGTTCTTCCTCAGAAGAAACGAAAGTCGACCACATCATCACAAAGTAGGGGCCTACATTTATTTAGCTCGATGTCTGACCATACTTCATTCATAGAATTAGCGCGAGATTCACTGGATTCTGGGACCTTTACAAATTAAGACTTCATGCCAAAGGGACTACCATAACCATGAAAATTGGTGTCTGTGGAAACAATGATGTGTTGTTGTTGTAAATGTTCATTTCAATAATATTAATAAATAATAAACGCCCTCAATAAACTTCAACTAAAATTAAGTCTTGAATGATCAACAATGCTCATCTTGGACATAACTTGTTCATCTTGCACAAGAATAATAAGGTTGAACTGAATACTGCTGCCGTGGCTTAGAATTTGTGTGTTTTGATCTACATGTAAGCTTATTAAAAATTATAGATCTTAAAGGTAAATTAAAGCTAAATTCTGCTTTGGCATTCCTTGATTGACCATTTGCGTACACTTTGCTCTCTATAAGATGGCTTGTGAATCGTGTGTCGCCATAGCTCCGGTGTAGCCTTGTTCCATACTACGTGAGAACAAGGCCCCGGCTGTAAACCAGTCACCAGATCGAGTTGTTGGGAAATTGCCGTACGGGCAATATTTGCCGACCCAATTGACCATAACCAATAAAAATAATTCGATTCTATGTCCACTTACCTTTCATAAAATCCTTGTTTATGAGTGACCGTCCGTTTTTAGCTTGGCAAGAGATCGAAACTCGGACGAGGGGTGTAAAACTGTCCACATCTCCGCCATCTTTACATCGATAAGTTTTACATGGACAGTTTAACCCCCCTCGTCCGAGTTTCGATCTCTTGCCAAGCTAAAAACGGACGGTCACTCATAAACAAGGATTTTTATGAAAGGTAAGTGGACATAGAATCGAATTATTTTATTGGTTATGGTCAATTGGGTCGGCAAATATTACCCGTACGGCAATTTCCCAACAACTCGATCTGGTGACTGGTTTACAGCCGGGGCCTTGTTCTCACGTAGTATGGAACAAGGCTACACCGGAGCTAGTGTCGCCATTATTGCAGAGCAATTTCCGATACTTTACCTTATAGACCATTTCAAACCAAAAATATGCGAATAAATCCGAAGGTAAAATTGTATTGACGGAAGCTCATGAGTTCAGAGATCGTCTGACCAATGGAATGCTCAGATTCTGAAAGCAAAATAACCCAGATGATTCTGAAGTCAAAATGGAAACATTTATTACCTCCACACTGAAGAGCTCTTATGAGTGGACAACTGAAGTTATGGAGGTGCACATAGTAAATTTTGGTGTATTTGATATAAGAGTGGGAATAATGTAGCCTCTGCGCAATGGTAGGTCCCTTTATCCCATTACAAAACAAGGAATTATTGTATTATACTGGCTATTAGGTGTGAAGGTAAAATCGTCAAATAGCAGGAAGAGTACCCATTTTGCACATACACACACGCTAAAATGACCACACGTAAACAACTGGTAGCTCCCGTCCTTCAGGGCCCTGTAATCCTGGCCAGACTCGACAAAGAAAACAATGATGCTAGTTATGTTAAAACGCTGGATGGAATGAGGAACAAGCGCCCTCCTTCATACCCAGAAAATCGACGAATGTTGCTAGCGACGCCGTTGTTGAGGCTACCATTTTTCCTTCCCAGCGCACCCTCAAAAACACCGCTGCCACTAGCGGAAGTGCCTAACATGAAATAGGTCTCTAAACTTAAATCGAAATATATTATAATATGACTGAAACATTGTCTTTTTTTCACAAATCTGGGGTGCACTTGAAGAAAACTAGTTTATTGGGGAAAGGAAGTTATCATTTTAGTGAGTACGGTAATGTCCCTAATAATTCACCTTCCAAATTTAATTCGAAAACGGTCGATTTTTCCCCTGTCGTGATTTTTTCCATCCTAATAAAACGAAAACGGGAGCATTTTTAGCCCACCATCATCAGATGGTGGGCTGTTCAAATCACTTTTCGTCCGTGGTCCGTCAGTCAGTCCGTAAACAATTCTTGTTATCGCGATTTCTCAGGAACTACTGCATGGATCTTTCTCAAATTTGGTACACAGGTTCCCCTTGGGGTCTAGTTGTGCAAGATACCTTTTCTGGTCCGATTCGAAAATCCAATATGGCCACAAGGCAGCCATCTTGGATTTCCCCATGAAACCTTGTTATCCCGATTTCTCAGGAACTACTGCATGGATCTTTCTCAAATTTGGTACACAGGTTCCCCTTGGGGTCTAGTTGTGCAAGATACCTTTTCTGGTCCGATTCGAAAATCCAATATGGCCACCAGGCAGCCATCTTGGATTTCCCCATGAAACCTTGTTATCGCGATTTCTCAGGAACTACTGCATGGACTCTTTCAAATTTGGTACACAGGTTCCCATTTGGGTATAGTTGTGCAAGATAAGTTTTGGGTCCGATTCGAAAATCCACTATGGCCACCAGGCAGCCATCTTGGATTTCCCCATGAAACCTTGTTACCGCGATTTCTCAGGAACTACTGCATGGATCTTTTCCAAATTTGGTACACAGGTTCCCCTTGGGGTCTAGTTGTGCAAGAAACCTTTTCTGGTCCGATTTGAAAATCCAATATGGCCACCAGGCAGCCATCTTGGATTTCCCCATGAAACCTTGTTATCGCAATTTCTCAGGAACTACTCCATGGATCTTTCTGAAATTTGGTACACAGGTTCCCCTTGTGGTCTAGTTGTTCACGATACCTTTTCTGGTCCGATTCGAAAATCCAATATGGCCACCAGGCAGCCATCTCGGATTTCTTCATGATCAAAACATTGTTATAGTCATTTCTCAGGAAGTACTGCATGGATCTTTCTCAAATTTGGTACACAGGTTTCCCTTGGGGTCTGGTTATGCAAGATACCTTTTTTCGGTCCGAATCGAAAATCCAATATGGCCACCAGGCAGCCATCTTGGATTTCCCCATGAAACTTTGTTATCGTCATTTCTCGGGAACTACTGCATGGATCTTTCTCAAATTTGATACACAGGTTCCCCTTAGGGTCTCGATATGCAAGATATCTTTTTCGGTCCGATTCCAAAATCCAATATGTCCATCAGGAGGCCATCTTGGATTTCCCCATTAAGCTTCGTTATTGCGATTTCTCTGGAACTACTTCATGGATCTTTGTTAAATTTGGTACACAGGTTCTCCTTGTCGTCTAGTTGTGCAAGATACCTTTTCTTGTCCGATTCGAAAATCCAACAGGCGGCCATCTTGGATTTTCCCATGCAACTTTGTTATCCTGACTTCTGAGGAAGTACTGCATGGATCTTTCTCAAATTTGGTACACAGGTTCCCCTTAGGCTCTAGCTGTGCAAGATAACTTTTTCGGTCCGAATCGAAAATCCAATATGTCCACAAGGCGGCCATCTTGAATTTTCCCTTGAAACATTGTTATCGTGAATTCTCAGGAAATATTTCATGGATCTTTCTGAAATTTGGTACACAGGTCCCACATGGGGCCTAGTTGTGCAAGATACCTTTTTTGGTCCGATTTGAAAATTCAAGTTGCGCTTCAAATTAATACGGTATTCCCAAGTTGTGACATTGAATCACAAGAGTCGACCGGCAGATCAAGCGGGGGGCATATTCTATATATTGAATATAGAGAATATCCATACCTTCACCTTCCATATCAAGGAGTTCAAATAATTCGGAACTAAAATGTATTTCTTCAAATTTTAAACCAGTTTTCTTTAGTCTATGCAGTAGCAAGTGAACTGCCCTACCCTTTCGTCTGCCAGCGGGTCGGTTATATGAAGGGATGTCACTCTTGTGACACAGCGTCACAACTCGACAACTTTAGACTACTGCATGTTTCGATCCAAGGGAGATAATCAGGATTCAGGCACTTTCGAAGTTTCAACATTACTGCGCGGACCGGATCCCTTCAGTATTAAGTATTGTACCATCTTACTATTTCCCAGCATGATATCTTAAAAGAGATATCACAAACTAACCCAATAAACAGAACAGAATTAGCATTCGTTCCTAATTATAAAATCTTAAGTATCTTTCATAGCTCATGCCAAAGTGTCAAAGAGATTGATTTTCGCTTCCAGTACCCAATGATGACACGTGCAAAAAAATAAATAAACAAAAATACTACAAAACGAAGGCTAAGGATCCTCCGTACATGTACATTCACTTTCAGATTAACTTTGCTCATTTCTCTTGTATTATAACAACCGACATAAGTACAGTTTCTAGAAATCTTGAAACTCCTGAAACTTAGATTATATCTTATTTTTCAGTGTCCCTTTTTCGATCTTTTTCGCTCAGATTTGAAATTCTGTAAACAAAATTACAAATCAATCATTTGTTCTAGTAACAATGGACAAAAAGATCTTGTCATTAGCTTACAATTATCGGACAATGGTGGGCGCCAAGATCCTTCAGGATCTCTCGTCAATATAGCCGTGAAACAATAAATTCGAACACTCCCGTTTTCGTCGTGGAGTTCGTGCCGCTGAAAGTAAAGTGAATATGTTACTAAATATAATTTGTCTCCATATCATAGAACTATGATCAGAAGTAACTAACCAGGTTCTAATTAGCAGAAGGTTTGAGGCGAAAATGCCCGTCAACTGGCTGTTTTGAGGCACTTGCTTGATCAATAGAAAATAATTTAAGGGCAATTTGATTTTTTTTAATAAACAGATGATATGGAAGGACAAAGATATAAATGTTGCCCTCTGTTTGTCCCTGTCAGGGCTTCGGCATAATAGTTAGTTTGTGCACAACTCCTATGTCGAGGGAGCCATTATTTCATTTCTTCAGACATGCATGATGTGTCTCATACATTTCGACTGCAGCAACGGAGTAGTTGAGTATTTCATTTGTGCTACGCGGAGATGTCAACAGACATTGATGCTTGTGTTTATTCACTCACCAATCCAGAACGATGTTTCCATGTAATAAAATGTTTCCAACAACATGATAATCCAGTTTATAATCAACGAGGAATCAACTTTATGGAGCGGATGAACATAAAATATGCACCCTGGTCTCGTCGGCATCACAGTGCAGATTTAGCCGGGAAATATGGTCGACTGACTGCAGGCACGTGTCGCAATACTGTCGGTCTATCATCCCTATTGCGGTAATGGAAACTTCCATTGACCCGGTGTTGTAATCCCAAAAGGGCATTCGCAACTTCTCGGGGATCTCCGGTTTGAGATGTCCCTCGAAGGCCATTGACGCCATATTGGACTAGAGCGTGGTCACGTGTGTTTCGGTCTGTTAGGGAACTGTCAGTGACGTCACGGGAATTATATCTTGCCAATACGTGGCGTGTGTACCATTTAAACTGATGGTTTTCTATTGAAACGTGCTTCGAATGAAAAGAATAAACACTTTTTAGAATATCTGACGTAAAGCGTCACATCTGGAGAGTCATAGGAAATTCATGTTGTCGTCCCCCGAGCGTAGAATCAGTCCCCTTCGTAGATTTCCGCTCGGGAGTTCCGAATGCCCAAAAGGGGTCCCGACGAATCGAATTGGAAGAGTTCACTTTCAAAATAGGGAAGTACGGCACAAAAGTTTTCAACACCCATATCGCTTTTCAACAACAACAACGTGAGGGCAGATTTTTCATTCTTGAAACTTGCAACTCTGGCGGACAAATTCACGACCTGCGCAATTTAATGATAATAATAACTACACAGGGACTGCTTGAAGTTGAAGAAAAAGAAAAAAACATTTACGGTGACAGATGGCTGATAAAAACTTTTGAGTCCGTAGCTTTTCGATGGGGCGGGCGGGTTACGCCCAACTGACATATTTTTAAGGATGGCCCAGGGTCTTTTAAATGACAGAGATATCAAACATAATACACGGTTATCAATAGATCACAACGATCACGGTGAAGCGGTCCGCCATTTTGGATCTTCCGTGAAAATCAGCATAACATATAATTCGAACACAAGCGTTTTTCTGGATTTAGCACGACAAATAATTCGAAAGTAGCCAATTTTTGAAGTTACGAGTTTCATCACTGCATCGCGAATTATTAGGAAAATTACCGTATAATTATTTTGTTGACTTACCGGACAAACCCATTTTGTGGCAGTGAATGATTAGTGATGAAAAAAATGGCGGTCTATCTACTTCCAAATTTCGATTGGTTACCAGAGATCACATGGTCTTGCGCCATGTGACTTGTGTCATCGCCACGCTACACGGAATTTGCCGAGCTCTGTGAAAAGGTCTATACTGTTTGGTCTTCATTCAGCGGAGAACATGCCCAAGATATATGATAAATTACAGACTTTTCTGAAACATATGTTGCAGGTCTTGTGATTTGTATGGACCCTGGCGAGTGATTAAAGCACACCTAAAATCGTGTGAGGTGTGTGGTTAGCACACCTAAAATGCACACCTAAATTTTTTTAAGGCGTGTGATACTGTGTTTGAAACTTTAACGTGTGAATTGAAATAAATGTGTTCTGGCCGAGAAACCAGGAGAATCCATCCATTCATGGATTCTCGCAGCAATGTTTCAGGAGAATCCAGGAGAACTAATATTTACTGGTTTACTCCACATTAGCTATGAAAGATATTGAGGTGATAATAAAATCAAGAAACACTGTTTTGAGTTTGTTGGTTTTTTTGTATATAAAATTAACACAATCAGTTAATGAGCCTGAGCCAAATGCTGAAAACAAGATTGGCAAAATAGAAATAAAACTCGGAAAAACCACAAATTGTAAAACAAACTGGCACATGGCAATTTTTACGTCATCATCATCACTTCAATCATTCAATCCATTCACTTGCCTTCAGTAACAGAAATCTGGAAGGTCTGAATCAGTTTCAGTTTCCAAACGCTTGCGATGTCCATCACTGTTTACGTGTCTAAGTTTGGCTTCAGCAGGTAATTATTGCGTTTTTGCCGTTACTGACAACGTCCGCTACAATTTTGCCTCTTTTCACAGTGGTTAGTTGATCGCAGTGTTTCTGACACACTTTGCAAAAGGCCCGTACAACCTTATCACCCACATCGTTAAAATGGAATGCAAAGTTATCCCTCAGGCTACTTTCTCACTGACGCAGGGCCGTTTTACTAATTTGTTTTCGCATTTTTAGGCCCTGGTCAGTAGCCATTTCACCAGTTCGTTCTCAATCGCAAAAGCGGAAGTTGGCCCGTGACACTCGTTTTAATGACAGCGATTGGCGGGTGGCCGTGAATGAGCCAATGAAAACGCTCGACAGATCGTATAGTTGATATAGAGCCCATGTGTTGCCGATCGGCGAACGGGACTCAATCGTAAGTTTTCAACCGGTAACGTTTAATTCTATGCGAATCCGTTTCGATTTGCCCGAATGCCCGGTCAGGCGAATCTTGTCAAAATTCTGGCCCTGAAATTTGACATGGGGATCATAAAGTTTAAAGGGATTTTTATCAATATTTTTTTTTCTCTGGAACACGGGTCAGAAGAGTTAGTACTTAACTAAGAAATTTTTAAAAAAAAATTTCCTTGTCCCCTGTGGGCGTATTTAAGCCTTTTTGGCAGCTCTATTTAGCTCCCAGTCAGATATGCATATTTGTGGAATGAAAGCGAGACCGACAATCTGTGACGTCACAGACGCGAGAGCTCGCTAATGACAGGTAGCAATTTAGTATGGATTACATACTGGGAGAGATTTCTTTTAGTGGCATTTAGAAGTTGGGAAGTAGATAAATAAACAAATTGCTTATGGATAACAACTTCTAGTTTATTCGGGACGGCGTTTTGATACAGGTATCGTTATCAAGTCAATGACATCAATAAATAAATAAGCAGTATATATTCATCCCCAGCGTGATCCAGGAACCCCACCGTGCCTGGAAGCCCACCTTGTTAATTAATCCAGTCATCTCCACAAGCCTAATCCTGTCCTATTAAATATTTCTATTTTATTGTGCCGCCTACAGTTGTACAAACGAGCAGAAAAAAGGTTGTGGGGTGAATTTTTTCTCGTTTCCCATGGAGACCATCTGTTGGAAAAGTTGCACTATTGCCGTCGTGTAGGTTGAGCCATCAAAATATAGCACATTGTGCTCTGCACATTTCTCAAAAGAGAAATTGGATCGAGATCCAGAAAAGTTGGCCGAGTTGGGTTACTCGAATACACCTATAATAAAGAATAATTCACAGTTAGTGTGAGCTGAGAACATTTATGTATATTGAAACTGTATGAAATGTTGACAATGCTTTGTTGATAAATCGACATTTTGTTGAAACAAATTTTACGGTCTTGTTGAAATTTGTTCTTATTTACATTTCAGTGGTTCTCCATATATCACGAACAAAAATTCGCCAATTTAAACGTACCCCTCCCCACACTGGTTTTCCGGTCATTGCAGTTCTGCTTATCTTATAATATACTCCTTCCCCAGGGCTTTGTGTTTAGAATTAGTGCGCGAGCTAAAAATAGCTCACGTCAAAATATTTAGGAGAGGGTATTTGAAATTAGGCGAGTGGTTGCAATATAATACAATATAAAATATGACCGTTTACGTGAGCTAAATATCACTCTCGTGACATGAATTTACTAGATTGTTTGCGTGCAGGTGAGCTATCTGATAATGTTACCAACACCCGTTGTGCGAGAAATTGTCCCCCTCCCCCTCACATTATTTCAGCGAACCCTTTTACGGAAAACGGTAGAAGGTACATGCATAAATTTCATATCATTTTATTCGTAAAAAAGTAGAGGATTCCGGAAACGTAAAAGTATTTCAGTCAGTTCACGCAATAATTTTCCGGACAAGAAAAACCGCATGTTGGTCGGTCCCAAATTTTTTTTCCCAGTAGCCCACTAAATACAAATATCTTTGTTATCAAACTATATATTTTTGAAAAGATAAACCCTAAAGCTATTCCGGAACGTTTAGATTGCCAGAATCGCACCAGCTATGATCAAATAACCGACTGAGTTTCCGTTTTTTCAGTAGAATTCAAAAGATTTCAGTCGATTATGCGTCCCGTTTGGTACGGGTTCAAACTGATACGGCAGAACGTCAAGATGTCCATTTATGTCCTCTGTATATAGATCATCATCACTAGCATATTTCTCCATGGTTTTCGATTAATTATACAGCGATATACGCGATGGAGTAATCGCAAATCCACAGCTTAATATATAGCTCAGACAACTACCCGCAGGAGACGGTCGCCTGTCTGACGTCACAAGGTCACGTGACGCCCAGACGCCTAAGCTCATTAACGGGTTAACTGGCTGAAATTGAGCTACAGGTCTTTAATTAAAAAGGCTTAAATACGCCCACAGGGGACAAGGAAAAATTTTTTTTAAAAATTTCTTAGTTTAGTACTAACTCTTCTGACACATATTCCAGAGAAAAAAAAATATTGATAAAAATCCTTTACGGTGCGCGTTCAAAACGCGCCTCAGTGCCTCTTCAGGTGCGTTATGGTGCGCGTGTGCGATCGCGCGCCTCAAATCACAAGGCCTGATATTGTTTCGGCTTAACAAAAGATACAGATATGAATAACTTGCGTATCATCCACAAGGTTTTTTATCCCCCCGGCATGGCGGATTCCACGAAAAAGTGTACCACTTTCCGTCAAATTGTCTGTCTCACCGGAAAATGATGTTTGCAACATTAAAAATGTTAAAAAACTGACTCTGTGTCTTGTACTGTGTTTGCTAAACCCACAAATGTTGTGTAATGTATGCATATCTGAATATAAACAGTACACTGCACATTTCTTTTCTGCAGTATAATAGAGAGACAGAAATGTAAATGTTTCTAATGTCATTTGTTCTAATGTCATATGTCTGTCCAACTTTTTTTACAATATTCACCACAAAACAAGTGTCAATTAAATTAATCAATTACAGATTTACAGTGGTACTAGCTTGACCTTATTGAGATATATGTACCATTGCCAGTGTATAAAATACCAATACATCGATACTATGAGCGTTTGAAAAACGTTTCTAGTGTCATGTCTGTCCAACTCCCTTGACAGAAATGACATTAGAACGTTTTTGAAAAGGCTCAATATTACAGCATGGGCGATGACATACACTGACAATGGTACAGATACATCAATATGCTTGGCCTAATTCCACTGAGCATATGCAAGTGCTTCTGTTATAAGAAATTTCTTGCACATATATACGAAATAGATTTTGACAGACAAATGACATTAGTAACACAAATGTTACTAATGTCAAATGACATTAGTAACACAAATGTTACTAATGTCATTTGTGTTTTGTTCCGCTAAACTAAAAACTGTACAAATAATTCATAGGGGCACTTGTTTATTTTCATCTTATGCAATTCATTGACACATTTTAGATAAGGTACAGGGAACTGTGTTTGTTTATGATGTTTTCCAAGTTATTGGTGTTTCTAATGTTATAATCCGTCAAGGACAGACAGAAATGGGAGTTAGTGGTACAGTTTTGCGTGGAATCCGCCATTTATATATGTCCGGGGATATAGCTATAGCCACGGCAGTCTGTCCATCCGACAGGTCCATTTTCTCTTGTCAATGCAACTCCTCTTACACTTTTGATACATTTCACATATTACTTGGTGGATGTTATCGGCACAGTCTGGAGATGCGCATGTGCTCTTCCCGTTGACGGAGGATTCCTGAGTTATTGCCCTTTACAGTTCAACATACTGTACATCGAATTATTACATTTTCTCAATGCAACTCCTCCTGCACTTTTGATACACTTCACACGATACTTGGTGGATGTTATCGGCACAGTAACTGTAGATTAAATTGTATCATCTTGTCAAGGCAACTCCTACTACACTTTCATTACAGTTCATACGATATTTGGTGTGTTATCGGCACAGTCTGGAGATGCGCATGTGCTCTTCCTATTGACGGAGGATTTTTCTTTCCTGAGATATTGCCCTTTACAGTTCAACATACTGTAGATTAAATTATATCATCTTGTCAACACAACTCCTACACTTTCCATAAAGTTCACACGATACTTGGTGGATATTATCGGCACAGTCTGGAGATGCGCATGCGCTCTTCCCGTTGACGGAGGATTTTTCCTTCCTGAGTTATTGCCCGTTACACTTCAAAATACTGTACGTAGATTGAACAACATGTACATGTATATAATCTTGTCAACGCAAATCCTACACTTTTGATACAGTTAACACAATACTTGGTGAATATTATCAGCACAGTCTGGAGATAAGCATGTGCCCTTCCTGTTGACAGAGGAGTTTTCCTTCCTCAGTTATTGCCCTTTGCAGTTCAACTCATTGCTTGGGTGTTGATAAGGTTATTCAGAAAACGGTACTTAGAAGACGTCGAGGTTTACATTACAGCTGAAATTAAAATGAGGTTGGTTTTGTTTGCTGTTTGTGTTTTGAAACCCATATTATGAAGTTTTAAAAATTCCCATCAACAATCAAACAAGATTCCATTGGTCATCGGGGGACCAGTTTTCATTACCTGCACAAAAGTGATTGTCTGGTTGACATGGGTCATCTGTCAACCACATGGGTACCTACTAACAAGTGAACGGCGGCGCTAAGTGAACATGTACCTGGGGCACGTAGTACAAAGTGAACAGTGCTATCTTTGATATTAGGCTAATCATTGTTTTCAAGCGACACCTTTAATATTGGACTTAGCTTTATTGACAACAACAACATGGCTGATATTGTTGAGATTGGAATCATTCAGCACATACATGTAGAGCTTAAAAGTATGCTAAAATTCCGAATACACACGATTGTGCAACAACATACTGAATTCAAATAAACTTACCCAGAATTCATTATGGCTGTTATGTGATTATGAGATTACATAATATTACATTGCACATCACTCATTCCTCACACACAGAAATACAGCTCTTTTTCTCCTTCCCAATTCACCGACACTCCAATTCATTGACAATCCAATTCACAGACACTCCAATTCACCAACACTCCAATTCACCGACACTCCAATTCACCAACACTGGGGTCGGGGGGGATATACCATCTTCTGATGGCTCTCATTTAGATCTGTAATTTTGAACAAGTAGGACAGCACATGACTCGAAAATGGCGGGTTACATTTGGGTATAGTTTAGCTGATTGCAGGCTGATGACATCACATGGTGTTGATTTGGGGGAATTCCCTCATATGGTTGCCGAAAGTACATGTAGGCTGAAAATGGATACACACGATCCCCCAGGGTCACTCTTAATGCGTATATAGATGACCCAGATGGTTACAGGTTGATGATTGATGGATCTATATGCAATTTATGCTATTCGGGTTCTTTGGCAGTTTTGTATACATTCTTATTTACTTTCAATTTTCAAAACCTTTCCCAATACAGACATTTGAGACTTAAGGCAAGGAATGGACATGGAAAAAATAACAATAATACCTTTCAAAATACTGAAAAACTTTGAAGATGTTAGTGTTCTGAAGTTGAATTGCCTTTAAAAATCTGAAACAAATACTACAGCATTGCCGATTTCAACAAATGGCTCATCAGACATCTAGATTATTTCATGCAGGAAGGTACATGTATGTGGCACCGTATTTTTCTGCCTACATGTAACTGATGTGAATTGTAATGTTGTTTAAGAATAAGGTTGAATGCATACAGTACAGATCGACTTCAACATGTAGGTACCATGTGGCCTAACAAGAATACATGTAAGTTGGTTCAGATTGGAGTGTGTTGGCAATGGGCAGCTTTCTAGTTTCCTAGTTATCAAATTGGTTCAACTCCAGAAGTTTGAACCATCTTTTGGGCAAATAGACAACTTCACAGCTTGTTACAATTGTGTGAAATCTCACGTATTATTCATGGTTTAAGCATCTTTCCAGAATTTAATAATTTCTGACACACACACATAAGTGTTCATGTCTCCTTCCATTGATAAACAGCAAGCGGTATAAATATCAATTCCACTCTGTTGCCACAAAGGATCTAGGATATGATGAGGCAAGATTTTGGCCTTGCGTGCTGTGTTTGAAATTCAAAAAATAAAATGTCATAAAGTAATTGTTTTTATCTAATGACAAGAGTAAATGTTTTACACGATATGTGAAAGTTCTATCTCGATTGTGTTATGATTATACTTATGACATGAAATTGAAATCCGCAGCACGTCCTACATGTACATCTACTTTGTGAAAAAAGGCTTCTAAATCGAGTCGTTGAAACACACATTAAGACACAAAGGACAAAAGCACCAGTAGCCTAATGATGTGCGGTGGCATTATATCTCCACTGCTGGAAAGTCTTTGGTGTATAAGTGTTTGTTTGAATGACTCAATTTTTTTCACAAAATAGCACATGCTGCAGATTTCCATTTCATGTCATAATTATAATCGTAACGATTATAAAATAATCATGTAGATTCAAGCTAGAACTTTAACATAATTGTGTACATATATTTTCTCTTGCCATTACATTAAAACATGATTATTTTTAAAACATTTCAATTTTTTCGATTTCAAGCACACCATGTATAGGCCAAAATGCAGCCTCATCATACCATCTCGTTTAGTTCGACAACAGGGCGGAAGTCCTGTTCACTGTGCGCTGTTTATCTTCATTCACTATTGATGTGAGAAACATTTTAATTTTTGTGAAAACTAAAATAAAATATAAAGACACGACACGTAGGTTTAAAATGATGCAAGATTACCCGAGGACAAAGTTTTTGGGTCAGTATTTAATTTTTATTGATCCCGTAGCTTTGCCTGAGGGGAGATCAATGTAGGAATCTAAATATCTCTTGTGCAGAGCCCCATTTACTTTACATTTACTTTTATGGGGCAGAGCCCCATGTGTTCATTGTTTTGAAGAACCAAAGTCTAAATCACTTTTAATTCTCTATTTTCAGGAGTTCCATGTAGCGTACGTCTACATGAAGATGGCGAATTCCCCTCGCCCAGGCATCTGGGCACTCGAACGATCGACAGACTTTGGACAGACGTGGAATGCTTGGCAGTACTTCGCGGATAGTGCCAGTGACTGTCTCAACTTCTTCAACGTACCATCTACTGGTGAGATCTTGAGGGACGATTCAGTCATCTGTACCACAGAGTTCTCCAAGGTGGTCCCATTGGAGAATGGAGAGGTAAGAATTACATGGCCGGTGGTTTTGTCCTGCATTCACTGATCTAACTATAGGTATAATGAGGTGTTTCATTAACATTGGTATATCTGTTAACGAGTTCATTCTGTCATCTTCAAATTTCTCATTAACGGTGAAATGCAAAGAAATTGAATTTTTTTACACATGCCAGTATACACATTTCATATTCAGAAAATGAAATCTGATGTCTTCAGTTGCTTGCAAATTCAGCGAAATTAAAAACATTTCCAATGCAGCATTGGTAGACATGGTAGAAGATCCATGTACATGATTATCCACCTCGCAAGTCAGAGATCCTGGGATCAGTCCCAGCTTGAGTCCCACCAAAGAATAGATGAATGGAAATTGCTTCCTGTCCAAGCTTGGTGCTCAGTATTAACAGGATAGATCAAGGACGGGTTGACTGGGTGTGTGGATAATGTGTTTGTGTGGAGTATCATGCCTATCAGAAAGGCAGGACTGAAAATGTGGTATTGACACTGCTCTGTCACATGTAAGGCACACCGTCGTGATAGGACTGAAAAATTGTTGGAGGGGACATCAAATCATTCTCTCACTCGTGAACTCTATATTGGTCCATTACAATCGCTTGGGTCATTAAAACTTGAACACCGTTCATAGATTGTGCAATTTTTAGAGAGTTTCCATTTTAGAAATAAAGTATATTGAACAGATTTTGGTATATTATTGCTCACCTCGAATACTCTCTATTTCAGATAGTGGTTTCACTTGTGAATGGACGTCCGAGTGCGAAGAACTTCTCTCAGTCAGACACCCTTCAGGAGTGGACAAAAGCAACGAACATCCGACTGCGACTGATCCGTACGAAGACCTTGTTGGGGCACTTGATGGCCTTGGCCAGACAGGATCCAACAGTTACCCGGCGGGTTCGTCAACTTCACAGACCATAAACATAATCCTGCATGCTCACTATATCATTGGACATTGCATTTAACTCTCATATTTTCCTGCTAAGCAAACCTGTACTCGCACACATGTCCGTGTTAGTCAATTTTCTCAATCTCTACTGTAATGTATCAATCTCTACTGTAATGTATCAATCTCTACTGTAATGTATCAATCTCTACTGTAATGTATCAATAGCTTAAAGTAGAATTCTTTGTGTTTGAGGCTGGTACATTAAGTTTTGCATTTATAGAGATTTTCTATCTTTAAATTTTGATGAAACCGTCATCAGCCAGGCTCGAAATTAACACCTGTCCACGTGTCTCCGACATTTACTTTTTGAATGAGACTGGTAGAAAAATGAGTTGCCTGTCTCAAGTGGGAGCTAGCAAAAATATATATAAAAAAATGTTCATGGTTGATTCATTTTCACTCAAAAAACATTCAAACTGAATGTAGAAAACGGCCAATCATATTTATGCAAAATTACAAAACAAAATAGCAATGTTATTATTTCGTGTCCTTAGCATGTTCAGGGTACTGTTGAGAGAACATGCATAAAAAGCGATCTTAGTTGTCACCTGAGATGGGTAATTTTTTAAACATTTCAGCTCCTGTCATTAGCAGGATTAGCAGTATAGACCGGTGGGGTCATCATTCAATATATATTGGTTCCGCGTAACCTCACCAAAACAAAACTTTTTAAAAACATCTGTCAAAACATTTGTTTTCTTCAAATTTCAAGCTAAAATCATAGCTTTTTGCTTTAAATTTGAGTGATTTGTATTAAAAAAAATATTTACCAACCTCTGAGATAGGGTTGAGCTACACCCAACAAACTTAGACCAATGG
This sequence comes from Hanleya hanleyi, assembly GCA_036873755.1. Taxonomy (NCBI): domain Eukaryota; kingdom Metazoa; phylum Mollusca; class Polyplacophora; order Lepidopleurida; family Hanleyidae; genus Hanleya; species Hanleya hanleyi. The sequence continues at coordinate 254,794 of JAVTVY010055013.1, read as the reverse complement.
AAGTATCTAACATAGACCAATGGAAGTATCTAACATAGACCAATGGAAGTATCTAACATAGACCAATGGAAGTATCTAACATAGACCAATGGAAGTATCTAACATAGACCAATGGAAGTATCTAACTTAGACCAATGGAAGTATCTAACATAGACCAATGGAAGTATCCAACATAGACCAATGGAAGTATCTACATGTAACATAGACCAATGGAAGTATCTAACAGATCAATGGAAGTATCTAACATAGACGAACGGAAGTATCTAATTTAGACCAATGGAAGTATCTAACATAGACCAATGGAAGTATCTAACATAGACGAATGGAAGTATCTAACATAGACCAATGGAAGTATCTAACATAGATCAATGGAAGTATCTAACATAGACCAATGGAAGTATCTAACTAATAGACCAATGGAAGTATCTAACTTAGACCAATGGAAGTATCTAACTTAGGCCAATGGAAGTATCCAACTTAGACCATTGGAAGTATCTAATTTAGACCATTGGAAGTATCTAATTTAGACCATTGGAAGTATCTAACTTAGATCATTGGAAGTATCTAAGACTAATGGAAGTGTCTTAGAGCAATGGAAGTATCTAACTTAGACCATTGGAAGTATCTAACATAGACCAGTGGAAGTATCTAACATAGACGAATGGAAGTATCTAACATAGACGAATGGAAGTATCTAACATAGACCAATGGAAGTATCTAACATAGACCAATGGAAGTAGGTAACATAGACCAATGGAAGTATCTAACATAGACCAATGGAAGTATCTAACATAGACCAATGGAAGTAGCTAACATAGACCAATGGAAGTATCTAACATAGACCAATGGAAGTATCTAACATAGACCAATGGAAGTATCTAACATAGACCAATGGAAGTATCTAACATAGACCAATGGAAGTATCTAACATAGACCAATGGAAGTAGCTAACATAGACCAATGGAAGTATCTAACATAGACCAATGGAAGTATCTAACATAGACCAATGGAAGTATCTAACATAGACCAATGGAAGTATCTAACATAGACCAATGGAAGTAGCTAACATAGACCAATGGAAGTATCTAACATAGACCAATGGAAGTATCTAACATAGACCAATGGAAGTAGCTAACATAGACCAATGGAAGCATCTAACATAGACGAATGGAAGCATCTAACATATGGAAGTATCTAACATAGACCAATGGAAGTAGCTAACATAGACCAATGGAAGTATCTAACATAGACCAATGGAAGTATTGGTCGTAGCTAACATAGACCAATGGAAGTATCTAACATAGACCAATGGAAGTATCTAACATAGACCAATGGAAGTATCTAACATAGACCAATGGAAGTATCTAACATAGACCAATGGAAGTAGCTAACATAGACCAATGGAAGTATCTAACATAGACCAATAGAAGTATCTAACATAGACCAATAGAAGTATCTAACATAGACCAATGGAAGTATCTAGCATAGACCAATGGAAGTATCTAGCATAGACCAGTGGAAGTATCTAACAGAGACCAATGGAAGTATCTAGCATAGACCAATGGAAGTATTGAACATAGACAATTGATGGAAGTATCTAACTTAGACCAATGGAAGTATCTAACATAGACCAATGGAAGTATCTAACATAGACCAATGGAAGTATCTAACATAGACCAATGGAAGTATCCAACATAGACCAATGGAAGTATCTACATGTAACATAGACCAATGGAAGTATCTAACATAGACCAATGGAAGTATCTAACATAGACCAATGGAAGTATCTAACATAGACCAATAGAAGTATCTAACATAGACCAATGGAAGTATCTAACTTAGTACAATGGAAGTATCTAATGTAGACTGATGGAATTACCTAGCTAACATGGAAGTGTCTAACTTAGATCAGTGAACAGATGGGGCGAGTTTTAACTAAGAACTGATTCCTTTCCTTCTTTTGCAGTATTTCTACAGTATTAAGGACATCTCCATTGGAGGGCGATGTGTGTGCAACGGACACGCCGAATCATGTGACCTAAGAGACCCAGATAATCCATTGCATCTACTGTGTAACTGTCAACATAACACATGTGGGGCCCAGTGCGAATACTGTTGTCCAGGCTATGTTCAGAAACACTGGAGGAGGGTAACCCAAGGGTCACTGTTTGAGTGTGAACGTGAGTTGGTCCTGCTTTCTTCCATTCTCCAGTGTATAGGAGTATGAACCTGTCTCAACCCTACAACCTGCTAAATCCATGAATACAATCAGAATCTCACTTTACCCCCAATCTCTTAAAGTTTCCCTGTATATAATTTATTTGCAATGATTATTATATATATTATTTTGGAGTACTTTGCCACTGGCAGGCCTATTTGATTTAATGCTTGAGAATGTGAGAGGAAATATGAAGAATACAATCTGCTCTTTCCACATTTATCCTTGGACAACACTTGCCCCAGTGCCGGGGACAGGTGCACAGCACATGGGCTCTGGTTCATTCTCACAATCTCTCCCCTATGTTTATGACATGGGGTGAGTTTTTACCCCTCGGCCATTTTTGGCATGGGGTATTGTCGTCTTGTACGTCGGTCTGTCCGTACATGAGCAAGATAGCTGGAAAACGGTTCGGAGTGATGAATTCCAAATTTGGTATGCTTATTTACCTAGTCAAGGACCAGAAGCCTATTGAATTTGGACCTGATTGGGTGGAAACCTTGGCGGCCATCTTTAATTTTATGTAAAATGGATAATGATCCATATCTCAGAAACCATTCAACTGTTCAATATGAAAGTTGATATACATCATCGATACATCAAGCTACTTTCACTGAATTACCAAACTGGCTTTTCTGATTAGATGGAAACCCTGGAGGCCATCTTTAATTTATGCGAAATCGATAATGATACATATCTGTTACCATTTAATTGTTTTATATGAAAGTTGTAAAACATCAACGATACATCCAGATAATTTGAATCAGGACCTGATTGATCGAAAAGCTTGGTGGCCATCTTTAATTTATGCAAAATTGATAATGATTCATACTTTCAACTTTCAATATGAAACTTGGTATATTTCATCGATACATCAAGAGACTTTCAGTGAATTATGAAACCAGGTTTTACCCCTTGGCCACTTATGGTCTAGGGATATTGTCATCATAAACTATGCCCATCCCTCCAAACATATGTGAGCTAGATATGTGCTAAACAGTTGATATGTACTTCTTCGATACATCAAGAGACTCAGTGAATTACAAAACCAGGGTTTTTCCACCAAGCGCCTCCACTCAGTTTCTCAAATAGCAAAAAACCAATTATGGTCTGGCGATCAGGGATTCATACAAGTCAAAAATTTTACCACCGAAAACTCAATATTACTAAAAATTGACTTTTCACAATGGTGAAATTGAGTTTTCAAATTTTTTTACTGGTGATTCAAAGATTGCGATTGAGTTTTCAAAATTTTTTACTACCGATTCATCCATTGGTATCGAGTTCTCAAATATTTCAACCACCACCATGCACAGGATGTTGTTTTAATATGGTCAATATATTATACTATGAGCAGGGGTTATTTTTGACAAAATTTTCATCTACCCAGTATCCAAATTCAATAAAACTCAAGAGATTTACGGTAATTCCCCTAATAATTCGATCACAGGAAGTGCAGCAAAAATGGCTTATATCTGGCAACATTCTTCGTGGCACCAGCTACAAAGTGTCATATTTTGTCATTATAGGACTTTTCTTCAATTTGAATGAAAAATGGGAATGATATTTTTTCTCTGTGTTTGAATAACAGAGTTGAAAAGTGAACTTCCTGTGATTGAATTATTAGGGGAATTGCCGTAAACTTGTGTACCGTGTACATGTACCGTACCACAAGATCAGTCTGAATAACATTGGACATATGGGAATCTAGATCACGAATGAAGTTGGTGGGAAAAATCAAGCAGTAATTGTTCAAAACAGCAAAGGATCGAACCAGGAAACATGCTCTCTTGTCTGCAGTTAACTGCACCAAACACAGCCTCTGCAGATTGTTACTGAATTAAAGTTTAATAAAATTTTTACATGAGACCGATCTGCCAAGTTCTAATGTCTAAATTTTCTGAAAACTACCGAATATTTTGGATGGTCACATTCACTCAATGTTAAATTTTTTAAGCAAATTTCTCGAGTGCTGTTTATCTCCTGTTAATTTTTTCCAAAATCCATTTCTGGAGGTCACCTCGTATTTAATTTCAGGTCTCATAAAATTCCTTCGGGACAGGCCTATATAGATGTACATTATCCTCTGGCTAAATTTTCAATGAAGTTAATACAGAAATAAGTATAAATAATCTGGCTTTTTACCCCTCGGCCATTTTGGCCTCGGGGTATTGTCGTACGTCCGTACGTCCGTCCATCCGTCACCGCATTTTAGGCGAAACCGCTTGAGACACAACCTCCAAATTTTCAACACTTCAACAGAGTTCTGCCCCTTTACAGATATATTAATTTCTATTTCTGTCCTATATGCCTGAATGTAGCCAGCTATATCTGCAGAACAGTGTTCAGTATAGCTACTATGTTTTGGAAACTTATTTATATTGTTGTATTCTACAAGCCAACAAAGGATTACTCGCCTCGGCTTATGGAGTTATGCCCCTTTCGGATGTAATAATCTCTGATTTTGTTATATGTTGCTGAATGTACAAGTTATATCTGCAGATCCGTGTTCGGTATGGCTTATTCATCTCGGTTCTTATTTCACAGAGTGCTAAGTCAGACGCCTATCGAAAGTGGCTCCTCTCGGCCAATATTTTACAGAGTTATGCTCCTTTACAGATATATTAATTACTATTTCTGTCCTGTATGCCTGAATGTAACCAACTATATCTGCAGAACTGTGTTCGGTATAGCTAGTATATTTTGGAAACTTATTTATATTGCTGTATTCTACAAGCCAACAAAGGATTACTCGCCTCGGCTTGTGGAGTTCTGCCCCTTTCAGGCCTAATAATCTCCGATTTTGTTATCTGTAGTTGAATATGTACATGTTATATCTGCAGATCCGTGTTCGGTACAGCTTATTCGTCTCGGTTCTTATTTCACAGTAGTGCTAAGTTAGATGCCTATCGAAAGTGGTTCCCCTCGACTCATACTTTACAGAGTTATGCCCCTTTACTGATATATTAATTTCTATTTCTGTCCTATATGCCTGAATGTTACCAACTATATCTGCAGAACTGTGTTCGGTATAGCTACTATATTTTGGAAACTTATTTATATTGTATTCTACAAGCCAACAAAGTATTACTTGCCTCGGTTTATGGAGTTATGTTCCTTTCGGATGTAATAATCTCACATTTTATTATTTGTAGCTCAATGTAAAAGTTCTATCTGCAGATCCGTGTTCGGTACAGCTTATTCGTCTTGGTTCTTATTTTAGTCAGTGCTAAGTGCTAAGTCAGATGCCTATCGAAAGTGGCTCCCCTCGACCCATATGTTACAGAGTTATGCCCCTTTACACATATATAATTTTTCTCTTTCTGTCCTATATGCCTGAATGTAACCAACTACTGCTATATCTTGATCATCACACATAGAACTATCTCTTCCCCAATTCACACTACACATGGGTCTCAATCACTTGGGGAAAGCCGAGGGGTTTTGATTAGATCAATCTCATGTTCTAAAGCATGTTTTTCCATTATTCTTCCAACTACAAAAATTTATTGTTTATAATCAACGAGGAATCAACTTTATGGAACAGACGAAGATAAAATATGCAACCTGGTTTCATCGCAGCATCAGTCGCATTGACGACATCTCACGAGTGAAGTTGTAGACCAGTCAATGTACTTTACAAAAATACAACCCGATCATGATTGCAGGTCTTGGCTTGTACAAGTCATGTGAAATTTAGTGATCAGCATGCTCGAAGGCATTAACAACAACACCATCACACGTGGTGGCACGCTACCACGGTGGCGCCTGTGAAAGGTAAACTTGGTATCGTTTTCAGGGTAAGATCGTCATTCGATTGAGTTTATTTCGTAATTTGGGGCTGTCAAATTGACTTTGACCATGTCTGGCGAATTGAGTTTTCCACGAAACATTGAGTCCAGTAAAACGAAAGAGTTTCTTGCCATACGAATTGAGTTTTCCAAAAATTTTTACCACCGAATACCGGTGTATGAATCCCTGATCAGGTGCATACAAAATTCCTAGCATAATTGCAAGGGAAAACAGGAACAATATAGTACATGCTTTTTGTAGACCTCTACATGCATATTATGTTTATATATAAATATATGTATATACATGTATTAGGAACAACAATTGCATGTGCACGAAAAATCCAGCTGAAATAGGATACATATTTACATGTACCTTTTTATCAATGATCTTACTCGTAATAACGGTTAATTCAGCAATGTCTGATTTTCAGTCTGTCCAAGCTCACAAGTCACTAGTCCACATTATCACACATTATCACACACGCTCACAAAGCTCTCTGTTCCATATCGACCCTATATGTTCCTCAAAACACTGTTCACATGGAATGGCCTGAACGAAGAAGTCGGCCCAATTAACTCAATCCATCAGAAGACAGCCCTCGCAATTCACTGCGGCAATCGGCACTGCCGCAGAGTTTGCCGCAGTAAAACCGTCCATCCACGGCAAGAAAAAATGCCGCAGATGTCTGATTTTCCGATCTGAAAAATTATCGTGGGGCCAATGTTTTTATCAGATGGGTATTGTAATTTGAACAAGTAAACATATTATAAAAAAACTCAATCAAGCGTAGGTGTATGCCGGTCTCATGGAGGTTCACATTCCCATTGTTCACATCACAATGCATTGCGTCCTATAGGCAGGGTAGCCAAATGCTGAACACGCTGCAAGCAAGAAATCTGGGTCAGTCTAACCGCGGGAAATCCACGCCTCTGGTGAAAGTGAAGGCTTTGACAGTCAGCCAAAACTGAAAGTACAGGAAGGGAGGCTACCGCGATGGTGAAGAAAAAGACCGTAGACGGTTGGGGGCTCACAAAACCCAGTCGACAGACTTCAGACTTCTTTATTTAACTAATCACAGCGCCCAACAGATTGAGCAGAACAATTACAGTAATGATTAGAATGATTCACCATATTGAAACCAAATCAGCACCCCCCTCCCCACAGTTGCCTGGCCTGTAGGATATTCGACAACTCGCCAATGGCGACTAAAAAATGACAACTGGCGACGGAATTGTTCAGTTACTCGCCAATGTGTCGATTAAAAGATAGAGTAAATCGCCAAAGTGGCGAGTGAATTTTTGTTACAAAAAGTGTTTAGTCGCCAAAGTAATTTTGTGTTTAGTTTATCAGGCAGCGAAATCCGAGCAGGCCGAAAATTAGCTAAATAATATATAGCCCTCTAGTATGTGGGCTATAGTATATATTATTTAGCTAGCCAAAAATGTACAGGAAATAATGACAGAGAATAATGTCGACGATATACAGACATGGGGAAATCTTTGTCTATTTACATTTACAGACAGCACGTGGTCTGATGTAATATCTGGCATACCTGACCAAATTATATTTTGACCGGGCACGTGAAACCATGTGCCGGCTGGCATGGACGACTCTATTTTGCGTGACACAATAAGATCATGTGCTCGCCCCAGAAAAGGTAATTCGCGACCCGCTGACTGTTCTCAGCCAATGAAATCATCGTAGTAAAAACTTCACGTAAACAAATTCTATGAAACAAACTTGCAAAACGAATTTGCAAGATCAAGAGTTGAAACGGCCTGTCCCATTCCAGTGCAAAGAGGTGATACGCCTAAAAGCATGACATGTGTGTTTTGACTCCAGTGTCTCTTCTAAAACAATTGTAGTCAAGTTACACCAGCTCAGTAATTTGGTATGCTGAAAGACACACGCCATGTGGTAAAAGTTTGCAGAGAAGAGGTTGGAACTTTCGTTTCATCTGACCGACTTTTCATTCTGGCCATTTCGGATTTGCGTAACCGACACACGAATGATCGTTTCGTTCACGCAAACTGTCTAGACGAGGGTACTCTGCATATGTTTTTTTTCTCTCTTTTTTTCAAACTAACAATGGATTATCATGTTGTTGGAAACAAGTCTGTCATTTTATTACATGGAAACGTCGTTCTGGATTGGCGAGTGAATAAAACGCCAGCATCAATGACTACTGACATCTCCCCGTAGCTGAAATTAAATACTCAACTGCTCCCGTGCGGCAGTCAAAAAGTATGGGACAAGTCCAGCAGGTCTGGAGAAATGAAATAATGGCTCCCTCGACAAAGGAATTGTGCACAAACTAACTATTACGCCGAAGCCCTGACGGGGACAAGCAGAGGGAAACATTTATATCTTTGTCCTACCATATCATCTGTTTATTAAAGAAAATGAGACATCGGAAATATCATTCAAATTGCCGTTAAATTATTTTCTATTGATCAAGTAGGCGCCTCAAAATGGTCAGTTGGCCTCCAACCTCCGGCTGATGAGAACCCGGTTAGTGACTTGGAGAATTCGCAATAACAAAAACTGAACTTTTGTATTTTATTTCTGTGTCAACGCGTATCCTTGGTCACGATTTAGGAGACTACTCTGCGGATTGCAATGGTAAAACGTTATTACAGACATGATGTCATGATGATGATCAAATTATCATAATAAATATCATACAAATCAAACAATTTGCTGGAATTGCTCGCAGTGCGAGACGCTCTGCCCCAGGGGCAGAAGGCCGTTTATATGGCTTCCACGTACACAGCTGAGCTGGGCGATGGAAAACATGAAAGAAAAAGAAAATTGCCGTAGAAAACCATTTTTGCCGCAGGAAATCGACTCTTCCACGGCATTTTTTTTGCCGAGGTAAAAATCTGAATTGTGAGGGCTGAGAAGACATGCAGACATTGGCGCATATCAGGGTGGTCATTTCCTCTGCCACCAGATAAAAATGCTACACTCACAGACCATGATGCCCATGGTACAAAGTTGGAAATTCGCACGTCTCACTAAACGTGTAATTTACGACTCATAATTCAGCATCCAACCAATTACAACCCATTTAAAGACCCTGTGGATCTGTAGCACCAAATATGAATGAGTAGACATGACTGTCCTTAGTCCTCCAACCTTAAACAGAGTTGCCCCAGAGCCGAGGAGTTTTCAGATGCATAGCTTCGTATTCAACTATTGATGACTGGTGTAAATATAAGATGAATCAAATACATGTATTCCTCGTATTCCAAGAAAGGACCAATAGGCTTACATTTATGATCATTTTTTCAAAAATATACTAGTCCTCATTGATTAAAACTTGAATTAAAGTGCAAATGTCCCATTTCTGTTAAGTTTTTCCATTCCATTCCAGCATGTCAGTGCTATGGTCACTCAGGTGAATGTATCTATGATCCGGAGGTTGATCGACAGCGGTTAAGTGTGGATATCAATGGGAACTTTGAGGGAGGTGGAATCTGTCAAAACTGTACTGTAAGTTCACTTACAAGCTTCAGATTTCTTCACAATGAATTTTTTACTTCCTTTCATAATCGGGTACATCGATCAGGTGGGTCTGAATGATCAAATCAGTTATATTTCATATTAGTCAGGAGACAGAGTAGAATAGTCTGTCTGGATAGAACAATGAGTCTAGATTTTCTGTAATTTAAAAGCCTCAATAAGAGAAACTTGCATTTATGACCTGAATTCCTGAACCTGCAGCAGTAAGTGTCCCCTGGTGACTTGATACTCTATGATGATATGAAAAATATTAGCTGCTAATTCTGCCTGCATTGATGAGAACAATCCGTTTTACAAGATAAATTATGTGTTCATGTTGATGTCAAAAACAATGCCGGGAATCCTATTAATTGCCTGTTTGTTTTCAGCACAACACTGAAGGTATCAACTGTGGAAAATGTGTGCGTGAATACTACAGGCCATATGGAGTCCCACAGAACGTCACAAATGCTTGTCAACGTAAGTTTTTCTGTGAATTGTTTACAGTCTTTGGTATCTTAGCTGTTTGTGATTTGTTGCTTTTTAGCTGAAATATTGCTGGAATGCAACATTAAACCTTAATTCTCTCTCTCTCTCTCTCTGTTTGTGATTTTTATGCCCCCCCTCTAGAGGGGGGGCATATAGCGATCGCTTTGTCCGTCCGTCTGTCTGTCCATCCGTCTGTCCGTCCGAATTTCTTGTCCGGGCAATATCTCGGTTAATATTTGATGGACAGGATCGAAACTTGCATGGAATGTGGCCAGTGGCTCGTAGTTGTGCAGCGTGGAGTTTTTTCTGAGTTCCGGTATAATTTTCAAGAGTTATGGCCCTTTTTCTGAAATCTCTGTGAATGGGACTTGTCCGGGCTGGATCTTGGTTAATATTGTATGGACAAGTATGAAATTTGCATGATATGTGGTCAATGACCCACAGTTGTGCAGCGTAAAGTTTCTCCACGTTTCGCATATATTTTCAAGAGTTATGGCCCTTTTTTCTTCAAATCTTTGTGAATTGGAACTTGTCCGGGCTGGATCTCGGTGAATATTGTATGAACAATTATGAAATTTGCAGGATATGTGATCAGTGCCCTGTAGTTGTGCAGCGTGAAGTTTCTCCGCGTTTCGCATATATTTTCAAGAGTTATGGCCCTTTTTTCTTCAAATCTTTGTGAATTGGAACTTGTCCGGGCTGGATCTCGGTGAATATTGTATGAACAATTATGAAATTTGCAGGATATGTGATCAGTGCCCTGTAGTTGTGCAGCGTGAAGTTTCTCCACATTTCGCCTATATTTTCAAGAGTTATGGCCCTTTTTCTTCAAATCTTTGTGAATTGGGATTTGTAGGGCTGGATCTCGGTTAATATTGTATGAACAAGTATGAAATATGCATGATATGTGGTCAGTGACCCATAGGTGTGTAGCGTGAAGTTTCTCTGTTTTCGGTTATATTTTCAAGAGTTATGGCCCTTTGTTTAAACCTAAGTGAATGGGATATCTTTATTTGTCCAAGCTGGATCTCGTTCCATAACTGATTTGAACCAGGATAATGGCTATATTATATGTTATTCTACATTCCAAAGCAGACAACATAGGTCCTGAAGTATGAAATTGCCCCAAAAACAGTGAATTGGGTACAAAATTCACTGATCGCTTCATAATTTCACCACAATATACTCCCAAGGAATGTAGGTCCCATAACCAGGTCACATTTTCGGATTTGGCGAAAGCCCTGGCGACCATCTTGCATCGAAGCATCGTATTATCACTTGTTGCTTGATATTTGGAATATGTATTATGTGAGACATGGCAAAAAAGTGACTGAAACAGAATTTTTACAATTATCCAAATTAGGCCTCCACCAACCAATAAAGAACAGAACAATGGCGGGGCAGTGTCGGATTAAAGTGGAAGGGGGGGGGCATACAATTGAGCAATCTCTGATTGCTTCCTTCCTGTGTTATTTTTGCTTGAACATTTACATGGCACAGTGTGAATGAATTTCCGCTATTTGTTACAATAATTATTTTGGTTAAAGAAATCAAGGAGAACTGACATATGATCTACATTGTAGGAATCACCAATCTACTTCTCACTTCAGTGTAACCAAGTCGGCTCAATTTCAGTATGAACGATCCATATCATCCGTATGACCTTGACCCTCTGCAGCAGATATTTAGAGCATTTCTACAAAGTGGGTATTTGTGTATCCATGAGAAACCATTCCGCCGGGTCTGTCACCATCATATGTCTATATATCGAGAACTGGAACTTTGTGTGTTACAGTACGAATTGCGTTAATGTTTACACTCGTTCCGTTCATTTCGCGGTCCTTTCGCGTTCATTTCGTTCCGTTTTGTGGTTTTTCCGGTCAAACGGTTCGGTCAAACTCCGTTCACAATTCGGCAGGCCTTGCATTTTGACGGGGCCGATCGGCCCCGGCCCCGTGATCGACCCTGTGAGCACTTTTCACGGGGATTTTTCATCGGCCCCGTCAAATCACTCCAGTGAGTACTATATTCCCATATCTTCGTGGAATAAATCTAATCCTAGTACTGTGTCTTCTGTCTTGACGATTTGTGCTTGGGCCAAGAAAAAAAATATGTCTAGTTTCCGGTTACCCGACCGAGTCTAAATAAATCGTGCGAGTCTAATAATTTTATCAGCAAATTCCAACGAAATCACAACGAAGACCGCATTTTACAACAACAACAACCATAAAGCGGCGCGCCCACTGTCAGCATACCGTAAAGTGTGACGTGACTGTAGAGCAGCATGGCCCATACTGACCCTGTCTCGACCACCCTAGTAAGCGGCGGGGTTACTGCAAGCTTCTAACTACCTCTGTAAGAGGGTGCTCCTAGTCTGAAAGGAGGGACGTCCGGAACAACAACAACATGGCATGGCGGCCGGTTGACGATCTTTTCAGCAAATAAAGCACCTACTTCTAGGTCGGGAATCGAGAAATCAGCAACGTGATTACGGTTCAGTCGACCTGATCATGTTTATCAGGACAATTTTAAACATATTCTCCATCAACTTCGAAAGAAATCTACTGATTTTATGGCTTGAAATGGCGTTTGTTGAAGCAGTGTTTCGCGGACACGGCAAGTGGTGTTCGTTTTCAGTGAAATCGGCGACGACACAGTCAAAGTCGCAGTCAAAGTCTAACCGACCGGTACCATTTCTCCGCTAAAATTTCCCCGACTGTTTTATTATGAAGGCATTGCAATAAACCCCCAAGATTCAAGCAAGTAATAATTCTTCGTTTTTCGAGAAATGGCGTGTTCAAATCGTTGTATTATCCCGTCTCGTTTCTCAAATTGCTCGAATTAGATAGGCGCTGGTACAGATCTCCATGATGTTCAAATTAATTTCCCATTTCATTTTATGTTGTATATGTCAATTTTTTTCTTCAGACTTTTCCAAGTGCACTCCCCCTATGGAAGGCACTGGAATTCCACATGGAATTTTGTATTTTTCACTAAAAATCCTTGAAATTCTACAGGGAAATTTCATCATTCCTGGAGGGAAATCCTTGGAATACATGTATATTGTTTTGCATATCAAGTTAATAAATTAAAACGATACTCGTTTTGGTGGTAATTGAAAACAGCAGTCAAAACACATTATTGGCAATTACTATTTCTACAATATCAGTACAATAACTGGTTTCAGCAGAAGTCGTTGAAATATCAAGATTTGCTGGATATTTGCAAAAATACCAACATGGAGGGTATTCATCCCCCTCTCCCTTTATCTTTTTGGTGATAAGATCTTTTGAATATCTGAAAATATGGGGGAATATGTTTGGGTGGGGGGGATATATATCCTGGGAGAATATGTTCAAGTGGGTGGGAATGTTGTCCAATTTGTAGAGCATATATGGGACAGGAGTACTGGACATCAAAATAAAATTTATTTCCAAACAAAGGTTTGGTTGATATAATATGACCAATAATACATTGTCGTGTGGGGAAATTTGAAATCAGCCCCGATGGCCAAAAATCAGCCCCGTGACCCTGCAAGACGGGGCCTATTGATCAGCCCCGTCTTATTTCTAGAATGCAAGGCCTGATTCGGTTATATTTCATTCAAACTCTGTTCATCCTTTTATTTCGGTTCGTTCTCATGAATGTAAACTTGTGTAATAAATTGCTTTGTCATATCGACGGTCACTGTCACGGAGAACAGTTGTTGAAAATGGCAACTTGTCATTACACGGAAGGATTTCCAACTTCAAGAAAATAACGAAGATCGATCTTCATTATCCCCAGATTCACAGAGATATATGTTTCTTCTTTCTATTTCAATCAACTTTATATTAGATCTAAAAACATAATTTTATATGCTCTAAATTGGAATGAAATCTTTCGCGATGTCTTCACGCAAGAGTGCTTTCTTCGAGGTCCGCGTGCTGCCAAAACAGCAGGGAGGGAACTCTTTGGTCTTCAATTTCACATTCCGGTTTTCACGTGCAAAAAGTGAATGCTTTATGCCAGAATTTCTTCCATTCACTCTAGATCAGTATTCTATTTGTGTTTCACAATATGATCTGTTATGAAGGCGATACAACGAAAGAAAAAGTTATTCAAAATTGTTCAATAATATATTTTATCAGAATTTATATTTATCTTATATATTCCTCTGTGCTATCAGTAAAATTATCTTGCATCCTTCTTGTTTATTATCACAGACATATTTTTGATGGGCTAATAATAACTTTTTTTGGAATGCACCTTATACGCCTCGATGAGAACGAATCTTTTTTTTATACCATCCAGGATAATATAGTTCATGTCTTGCACAACGGGATTCAGTTTCTTAACTTGAGGCATAATTTAAAGTGTTACTATTATTGCATTAGTTATATACTCTTACTTAGTAATGGGTATTAGACCTATGTACCCTACGCGAAATGTTCTTTTATTCCGTTGTTTTGTCAATTATCATAATGGGCGCACAACTACAAAACACTTTCATTCAAGTCTCCAGGACCAAACAGTGGAAAAAAACAGCCAAAGTTGCAAACAAAAGAGCTGCACGTCTCGCGCTGACCATAACAGATTACAACACAAAACCTTGGGACAACAAGCCATGTAGTTGTTATTGTACAGTATTTTAAAAATCAATTCATCTGCAATCACCAAAGTCCTCAGCGATGCATGGTGCGGCTCTCTTCAGGGGCCCTTCGTTCCAATCAAACTCCGTTTATAATCCGGTCATAATTCGTTCAAACTTCGTTCCGGTTTAAAATTTTTGCGGTCATATTTTAATAACCGAACCAAAATGTGAACGGAACGAACGAAACGAGTGTAAACATTAATGTAATTGCCTCTGTATCTATAATCTACTGGGTTGTCATATTTTGGTACATTGTAACCTCCAAGTATCCACTGCAGGTGTGTTGTAGTGGGTTTTCATTTTATTCTCTGCTTGATGATTTTTTATTTTATTTTTTAGGCTGTAATTGTAACTTGCATGTGTCCACGGGAGAGTGTGAGGAGGGCAGCGGGCGATGTTTGTGCCGTCCTGAGTATGCAGGCCAGAACTGTGACGGGTAACAATCAGTTTGGGCATTTTGCACGGCTGAACTATTTAAGTGGCATTTTAGAAGTTGGGAACTAAACTAGAGGAACATAACAACATTTTGTTTGAAAATCTGTAGTTTCTGAATTGTATATTCACTGATCATGTTTTGGGGTAGATCGACTGCTTCTCAACCGTTCAACCTGATTTGCGGATGATCACGATTGATCGCAATCAATATTGAAATGTCCTCAGAATTTGTCATGGCTATCAGTAAATATTAAGGTAAGTACTGTGTAAGTACTGTGTAAGTACTGTGTAAGTTCTGTGTAAGTACTGTGTAAGTTCTGTGTAAGTACTGTGTAAGTACTGTGGAAACAACAGTTCAAATCTGCAATTTTCAACATGTTATTGTAAAATAACTGTTAATTTGAGGCCTTTTTGGGGGGGGGGGGGATTTTTTAATTGAGAGGGCTTTAATTAGCATTTTTCTTGTGTGGATGGCAGTGAGGACCATTATCAATTACTAGATTAAAAATAACTGTTGCTTTATTTCATCCTTCTGTAAACCTGACCATCCGTTTCCTTTTGTTCATTAACATCACATCTCCACAATTGTTAGAGCATTTCCACAGAGTCGATGCTCTTATGTATCACTAAAAAATTACTCCACCGCTGCGACATCGTGTACCAAAAAGTAGGTCAAATGTCAAGGTCACTATGACCCCAAAATCAGGAAATCATTCAATGTCACATTTTTGCCCATCGAAGACGAGGTCGTTTAATGCGATGGTGAAGTCTGTCCATCTATCCATTTATCCATATGTTGTCCATGCAATATCTCCAGTTCGAAAATTATTGTCAGCAATTTAATTAGTTAAGTAAGCGATGCTACCGTAGATTTCTGGATAAGTGATCACCGGTCATCCAGATGAATGAATGCACAATTTATCACGTGGTTTAAAGAGATTTTATACATCATCAGGGTTCAGGTCCATTGCCTGTTTCCACCCGTTACTTATCCAAGAACATATTTGAATACATCCATGGCCGAGATGTTCTCGGCACTTTCCATGGTTCATGTATACATTTATGTATTCTCATTTAGGTGCAGTAGAGGTTACTATGGGTACCCAGACTGTATTCCCTGTGACTGTAACTATAATGGTACAGAAGGCTCGGTGTGTGAGGTGGGTGGCGGTCAGTGTCCCTGCAAACCTCAGTATGCAGGTCGAAACTGTGATGTCTGTGCCTTGGGATCCTATGATTTTCCACGCTGTCTATGTAAGTGGTAACTCTGTGTAAGTGGTGACTCTATGTAAGTGGTAACTCTGACTATGTGAGTGGTAATTAACTGTCTAAGTGGTAACTTTCTATGTAAGTGGTAACTGTCTATGTAAGTGGTAACTGTCTACGTGAGTGGTAATTCTGTGTAAGTGGTAACTGTCTATGCTAGTGGTAACTGTCTATGTAAGTGGTAAGTCTGTGTAAGTGGTAACTATATTTTTGTGAGTGGTAACTCTGTGTTAGTGGACTGGTAACTTTGCCTTCGGCCCTCTGGCTGATATTGCGGTCTGATATCAGAGCCGATATGGAATTGGGTGTACAATAATCTCTATATATGCGTAGGCAATACGATAAACCAGAATGAACTGAGCCAGTACGACAAACCAGAATATACTAAGCCAGTATGACAAATCGAAATATACCCAGGCAGTGCTATAAACCAGAATATACCCAGGCGTTATGATAAACCGGAATATATCCAGGCAGTATGACAAATAATACCCAGGCAGTATGACAAACCAGAATCTACCCAGGCAGGACAAACCAGAATATTCCCAGGCAATATGACAAACCAGAATATACCCAGGCAGTAGGACAAACCGGAATATACCCAGGCAGTATGACAAACCAGAATATACCCAGGCAGTATGACAAACCAGAATATACCCAGGCTGTATGACAAAGCAGAATATACCCAGGCAGTGATAAACCAGAATATACCCAGGCAGTATGACAAACCAGAATATACCCAGGCAGTATGATAAACCAGAATATACCCGGGCAGTATGATAAACCAGAATATACCCAGGCACTGATAAACCAGAATATACCCGGGCAGTATGATAAACCAGAATATTCTCAGGCAGTATGACAAACCAGAATATACCCAGCCATTATGACAAACCAGAATATACCCGGGCAGTATGTTAAACCAGAATATATTTGGGTAGTAAGACAAACCAGAATATACCCAGGCAGTGACAAACCAGAATATACCCGGGCAGTATGATGAACCAGAATATATTTGGGTAGTATGACAAACCAGAATATACCCGGGCAGTATGGTAAACCAGAATATATTTGTGTAGTATGACAAACCCGAATATACCCAGGCAGTATGACAAACCAAAATATACCCAGTATAATAAACCAGAATATTCTCAGGCAGTGTGACAAACCAGAATATACCCGGCAGTATGATAACCCAGAATATATTTGTGTAGTATGACAAACCCGAATATACCCAGGTAGTATGACAAACCAAAATATACCCAGTATGATAGACCAGAATATTCTCAGGCAGTATGACAAACAAAAATATACCCTGGCAGTATACCCAGGCAGTATGACAAACCAGAATATACCCGGGCAGTATGATAAACCAGAATATATTTGGGTAGTATGGCAAGCCAGAATATTCGCGGGCAGTATGACAAACCAGAATATACCCAGGCAGTATGAAAAACCAGAATATACCTGGGCAGTATGATAAACCAGAATATACCTGGGCAGTATGATAAACCAGAATATATTTGGGTAGTATGACAAATCAGAATATACCCAAGCAGTATGATACACCAGAATATATTTGGGTAGTATGACAAACCAGAATATACCCAGGCTGTATGACAAACCAAGGATATACCCAGGCAGTCTGACCAGACGTATGACAAACCAGAATATACCCAGGCAGTATGACAAACCAGAATATACCCAGGCAGTATGATAAACCACAATATTCTCAGGCAGTATGACAAACAAGAATATACCCAGGCAGTAAGAAAAACCAGAATATACCCAGGCAGTATGATAAACCAGAATATATTTGGGTAGTATGACAGAGCAGAATGTACTCCGTATGATAAACCAGAATATGCCCAGGCAGTATTACAACACATATAAGGGAAGTGGGAAGAGCTGCCGACATACTGACTGCGTCACATGACTTCACAGAATAGTCTTCTGGTTAACCTATTCTAAAGCACATACCAAGAATCTAACGATTCGTGATATGTGTTGTATCTCAGGTATGCTTTTACAGACCTGTCCTCTCCCTGTCAGTCTTGTCCTCAACTTGTCAGTCTTGTCCCTCGCCCTGGCACAGTCCTGTCCTCGCTCTGGCACAGTCCTGTCCTCGCTCTGGCACAGTCCTGTCCTCGCCCTGGCACAGTCCTGTCCTCGCCCTGGCACAGTCCTGTCCTCGCCCTGGCACAGTCCTGTCCTCGCTCTGGCACAGTCCTGTCCTCGCCCTGGCGCAGTCCAGTCCTCGCCCTGCCACAGACCTGTCCTCTCCCTGTCAGTCTTGTCCTCGCCCTGTCACATTCCTGGCCCTACCCGGTTACAGGTCTGTCCTCATCCTGGCACAGACCTGTCCTCAACTTGGCGCAGTCCTGTCCACACCTTGTCACAGACCTATCCTCATCCTGTCAGTCCTGTCCTCAACCTGTCACAGACCTGTCCTTGTCCTGTCCTCACCCTGTTACAGACCTGTCTCCACCTTGGCACAGACCTTTCCTCACTCTGGCACAGACCTGTCCTCATCCTGGCACAGACCTGTCCTAACCCTGTAACAGTCCTGTCCCCATCCTGTCGGACCTGTCCCAGACCTGTCCTCACCCTGTCACATTCCTTGCTCCACTCTGTCACAGACCTGTCCCACCCTCTCACAGACCTGTCCCGACTGTCCTCACCCCCTCACAGTCTTGTCCCTCGCCCTGGCACAGTCCTGTCCTCGCTCTGGCACAGTCCTGTCCTCGCTCTGGCACAGTCCTGTCCTCGCCCTGGCACAGTCCTGTCCTCGCCCTGGCACAGTCCTGTCCTCGCCCTGGCACAGTCCTGTCCTCGCTCTGGCACAGTCCTGTCCTCGCCCTGGCGCAGTCCAGTCCTCGCCCTGCCACAGACCTGTCCTCTCCCTGTCAGTCTTGCCCTCGCCCTGTCACATTCCTGGCCCTACCCGGTTACAGGTCTGTCCTCATCCTGGCACAGACCTGTCCTCAACTTGGCGCAGTCCTGTCCACACCTTGTCACAGACCTATCCTCATCCTGTCAGTCCTGTCCTCAACCTGTCACAGACCTGTCCTTGTCCTGTCCTCACCCTGTTACAGACCTGTCTCCACCTTGGCACAGACCTTTCCTCACTCTGGCACAGACCTGTCCTCATCCTGGCACAGACCTGTCCTAACCCTGTAACAGTCCTGTCCCCATCCTGTCGGACCTGTCCCAGACCTGTCCTCACCCTGTCACAGTCCTTGCTCCACTCTGTCACAGACCTGTCCCACCCTCTCACAGACCTGTCCCGACTGTCCTCACCCCCTCACAGTCCTGTCCTCACCCTGTCCCAGATATGTCTCCAACATATAACTTTTAAAATCGGTTTGTTTACTCAATGTTTGTAAAATAAAGACAAGCATGCATTCAGAACCTACCCTGTCGATGATTGAATTCAATTTATCCAGAAATTAAGAATTTATAATTCAAGAAAATAAGTGATATATATATATGTTTGTTCTTTATACAGCCTGTTTGTGTGGTGCTGTGGGTTCAGTGGGATCGACATGTGACATAGAGTCTGGTCAGTGTAACTGCAGGAACAACTACGGTAGTCGAGACTGTACCGCTTGTCAAGACGGCTACTATGCTTACCCAACATGCTCATGTGAGTTAGTTGGGATTTTGTTTGAAGAAAAAATATGTCCCAAGTTTTTTTTTCTCTTCTAGTTTCATTGGAGAGCACATGTTGAAAATATACATTAGATGACTGTTGATGGCAGAGCTGTTAATTGATAAAACAAAGGAAGTGATTATGATAACTATTCTCTGTAACTGCCCTGAATATGTCCAGTTTGTGTCAACTGCTAAAAAAGAACGAATGGAACTAGCAGCTGAAGACAGTGCGTGAGCTGATGTCTAACAGAGCGCCATGATGCCAGCGAAATCCTGTTAAGACTACACAGCTAATGAGAATAAACTTCAGAGATTTATGTTCTGATTCTTTCCCTGGAGATTGTAGACATACTTTCAAAAAAGTGATGTGTAATGGAGGTTATTTTCTTGAATGTTGTTTTCTCTGAGTAAGACATTTCTGAACCTTTAAACCAAAGAAATATTCTCCCCATATTATTGGACACTCCGTTGAATTATCTCACGTTTTTGGCTGCTCAGCTTGAATAAAAAGTTCTCGTATGTTCTGAGTGTACATATTGATAGCACAAATGGACCATAAACTCGTACCTCGCTGTTCAGGTAATCTGAGAGATAGAAACAAGTTTATAAGTAATACGTGGTTCCCATGGGATAAGCCTTAAATCGGGAGCTATCTCCTCTCTGTCATACTAAATAGTCATGGAATCCGGACACTAGGCATGTTTGTTTTTTTTGCATGGGAATTTTATTTGATGAAATTCCATTAATTTACATTCGTCTGTAAAGTAGCATCCAAGGGTCAGTTACTTACATAAAGTAGCATCCTTGGACACATGCTCTTTGCATTTTCATTGTCACTGTCTTACAACACAGAGGCAAGCAGAGAAAAAAGCCCACAGAATGAAAAGAGAGAATTCGGTTTCTGTTTATTTGACCGTGAACTGTGATGTATAAAGTATATGAAATGTGATACTGTGCAAATTGCCTACAGACTGTGACTGTGACCCGGCGGGAACATTGACAGAGATTTGTGACCAGACGTCCGGATTATGCTTGTGTGGACCGAACTATGCGGGCCCTCGATGTGATCGGTGTGACTCTGGCTGGTACAGCTTTCCCTACTGTTCTGGTAAGCACCCTACTGTTTTGGTAATCACTCTACTGTTCTGGTAAGCACCCTACTCTTTTGGTAATCACCCTACTGTTCTGGTAAGCACCCTACTGTTCTGGTAATCACTCTACTGTTCTGGTAAGCACCCTACTGTTCTGGTAAGCACCCTACTGTTTTGCTAATCACTCTACTGTTCTGGTAATCACCCTACTGTTCTGGTAAGCACCCTACTGTTTTGGTAATCACTCTACTGTTCTGGTAAGCACCCTATCGTTTTGGTAATCACTCTACTGTTCTGGTAAGCACCCTACTGTTTTGGTAATCACTACTGTTCTGGTAAGCACCCTACTGTTTTGGTAATCACTCTACTGTTCTGGTAATCACCCTACTGTTCTGGTAAGCACCCTACTGTTTTGGTAATCACTCTACTGTTCTGGTAAGCTCCCTAATGTTCTGATAAGTTTCCTGCTGTTCTGGTAAGCACTCCACTGTTCTGGTAAGTACCCTACTGCTCTGGTAAGCACCCTACTGTTCGATAAGCACCCTACTGTTCTCTTAAGGTGGTTCAGGACTCAAAACTTTGTTCTGTGACCTACCATTATATTTTAACTGCTGATACCTGGGGTGTTGCCGAGCAAAATAATGTTGAAAAACATTGGGGTCTTCGATCTAGATTTTTCTGTATACCTGTCCAAACACCATCATGTCAGTAGATTTGGGACAAAATCAGCTAAATTCATTTTGCTCATATAAAGCCGCACGAATACCACAATGTTTGAAACTTTCACTTTTCTAAGTACAAAAGCCAGGTGGCTTCACTATTTTAATAGCATCGTTATCGTGAATATGTCATTTATATACAAATTTCAAATATAATCAAGTTTTCGAACTGTAAGAATCATGTGTTACGAATACAAAATCAATTTCAGGAGAAAAGTTTTCCCGGTGATCTATTATAACTTTTTTAGTGGTCATTCTCCTACATTTCGTCGTTTAATGTATAAAATAAAAACATGGTGTCTTCGATCTACTTTTTTTGGTACAGGGCTTTGAACATCCATATCCCCATTATCTTTAAATATCTGTGACGTCAATTGTTTCCCCTCACTGGCCTCTTTTTACCCCTCAGCCCATAGGGCTGCGGGGTCTTGTCGTTGCCATGTACGTACGTCCGTCCGTCCGTCCGTCAACATGTTCTTGTCCGCTGAATATCTGCTGATCTATGAAGTCGAGCTTGACCAAACTTTGGTGAGAGCTTCCTGAATGTTGACTGATGAAATGATTAGATTTTCAGATGGCTATGATGATTTCGTGATTTTTAATTATTTTTTTATATTATTTATTGATGGCTCAGCTTTTGCACTGTTAACTATGCCCATCGACATGTTCTTGTCCGCTGAATATCTGCAGATCTATCAAGTCGGGCCTGATTAAACTTTGGTGAGAGCTTCCTGAATGTTCACTGATGAAATGATTAGATTTTCAGATGGCTATGATGATTTTATGATTTTTAATTATTTTTGTTTTTATTATTTATTGATGGCTTATCTTTTGCACTGTTAT
The DNA here is from genome assembly GCA_036873755.1 of Hanleya hanleyi. Classification (NCBI taxonomy): domain Eukaryota; kingdom Metazoa; phylum Mollusca; class Polyplacophora; order Lepidopleurida; family Hanleyidae; genus Hanleya; species Hanleya hanleyi. Next base: position 232,147 of record JAVTVY010055013.1, on the reverse strand, counting down.
CTATGCCCATCGGGAACCCTTTGTTGCATGTTTCATTGTGACTTTTGAAGGTTCCCTGATACAAGAAAGCCTGGTCCATTCAAGATTCAATTTATTTCCATTTATTCCCCTTATATTTCCCATTTATCTGGGAGCATACATGCTACACTTGTTCAACCTAAGCACTACCCTCGGGAGGATTTCCCCACCCTTGGGGCACTAAATGTTATTGGACTTTTTCCTATCCACAGCTTCTCAGCTTCATGTAATATGTATGAGATGCAGTGTTTATTTTATTTCAGAAGTATAATATGAAATAACTGGCAGGGGAATCCCTGCAGTATCGAACCCCTTTTAGTTTGAATTTCACTGTTAAATTATTATATTCTACATCATATGATTTATCCTAAAACTTTTGCATGAACCATATTTGTGTCCACACATTTAACTGGTACAACATAATGCTTCAATTTTTGTCACCAAACATGTGACTGTACCTTGGAAATTATTTAAAACGAGTGATTAGGAGAGCCCATTTTAGCCTGACTCCGGGCAGTTTTGAACCAGTTTGCATACCTGGAGCTTATGCTCCCCCCCCCAATAATGATAATGGTGGGCCTGTGTCAGTGTGTTAACTGTTTCTATGCCATTAACTTGTTATCACACTTGTGCAATGCATAAATTGCCACTTATAAAGCTACACTTTCTTGCATGCTGTAATCCCAGCACACCACTCACGTGAAAACGAAGTCTATTATACCACACAAACTGTATCCGCAAGGCTGTATCCAAGGAATTTTTGCTGGTTCCGATCCCAAACTCCCAGTTCCTTTTCGTAATTCATTATTGAGGGTCCAATTTTTTTAGTGAATTTAGGCACAAAGAGCCTGTGATCAATCACAAAACAGAGGCTTATTAACATGAAATTCAATACCCAGCTATGCAATGGGATCGATATTGAGGCTTCCAGAAGCTTTTTCTAGGAGTATTTCCGTAAGAATCCTTTCAAATTGAACAGCAACAACAACAGTTTCGTTTTTTGTTTCATTTGAGTTTTGGGCGCCCATATGTTTGCCGGAACTAAATTGGCTCTAGATGCAGCCCTGATCCTACTTGGCAAAAAAAAACAGGCTGAGGGGTCCACGCACCTTTTAGGTGCTTGCCTGCAATTCATGTTGTGTCGGAGGTGTAAAATGACTTTACGCTGTACGACCATGACATCGTGACGTTGTTTGAGTCCTGAACCACCCTAATCACTCTTCTTGACCATTTCACCTGAAGATGCTGAAACATATGTTGATTTCATGAAACAACAAACAACAAACAACAAACAACAAACAACAATGAAGTTACTACGAGTAATATGAATATTACATTCAAGTTTTATAGAAAGAATACATCACAGGTTATTTCCCTGTTTTGAAACATCTGATTTGTCAGTTCAAATTTCAAAATGAAGCCTGTGGAAGAAATTCCAACCAATCATAAGCATTTCTGTAAATGTTCAGTCATATACATCATTACCTGTATGTTCAATCATTTAAAACATTTTTATTCTGACCATTCACTCTGGGGTGAAAGCCGGGTTTATTCTGATTACCTGATGAATTGGATTGCCACCTGATTTTAGGAGAAATTATTGGCCAAAACAAACATGATCATGAAAGCTGTGTAAATAAATAAATAATCACAACCTGGGCACCATCTTAGATCCAGGACATGTATAAGATGGCAAGTTTATTATGTTCTGTTGTTAACCCTGGCATACGAGACATGTGCCTGATGATGACTTGACTGACCTACTTCTTCAGACTCCCCAGTACTTTCAAAGCTGTCTGAGGATATAACAAAACAGCTAAGGGATAAGAACAGCGACATAAGCTTTCAGTCTTCCCTGGCGCCCAGGTTGTAAATCACCCAATGTTAATGCGCTTTCATTTATGATTCAATCAAAGAAAGAGCATAAGCATTATTTGTACAATTTGTTCAGTTACTTCACTTTAATTTGACATGAAAATAATTGTTAATTTTTTGTTGTTTAGATTGTAACTGCACATTGCCCGGCTCCCTCGGTCCGGCATGTTCAGACAGGGGCCAGTGTCGTTGTCAGCCTAACTTTGGTGGGCTGACCTGTGAACGTTGTGCACCTGGCTACTACAGATATCCACAGTGTTCACGTGAGTTCCACACATCTGCTAGGCTCTCTCTTTGTTCTTGGAAAGAGCAAAGAATTGTAGTTGAAGCAGGCTCGATATGGAAGTCAAGCAGATGTTTAGTCCATATACCAATGTTTTACTTTAGAACATCACTCCATGTGATGTATGGGGAGGGTAAGAATGAAGAGAATAAGAAAATGAAAGAAAAAGGGTTAATTGATATAAGATTATTTTCTGAAGTGTCACATCAAACCTTAACGCCGAATTGATCAAGTAGTGGCAGGCCTCCCAGCAAGCATATATTTCCTATATTTTTCCTATATTTTTGCAACCTCCAATATTTTAGTATCAAAGCTCTCCCAGTATAAAAAGTGGGGAGCCAAGGAATACTAGTGACGGAAGTGCCTTGAAATGAGTCAAAGCATTTGAAACAACAACAAAAACAAATAGAGTAACCCCAACCCCGCTCATTCATCCTTCGCTGGTCCAAACAGTTCCACGCAAAGTGCGAACTTCTTCTCATTGTTTGTTCTATTTGATTTTTAACTCCTGCACAGCTAGTCTTCATGAATTACCAGTTTCATATGATTTTCACCTCTTTTTCGATAAAAATGTTAATTCGTTTCGGAAATTTGCCACGCTTGGCACCTGATACTTGTGCATTGATGAAGTGACCTTTTCTAGCAGAGGTGTTAGAAGTTGACTTTGACTTGAAATGACGAAGATGGTTTCATCTGAACACCAATATTTGACAAAGATTTTTTTTTTTGTCTCTTGAAAGATGAATTTTAACTATAAAATCTTCTCTGAAAATGTACCAAAGTATGTAAAATGAAAGGTAAACTTTCAAAAATTTCCCGGAAACCTTTTCCGATTTGCGGGAGTGGGAAATCCCTTCATGATCTAATCCATGATCTGGCCCCCCCCCTAATGTTTAATTGCTTCCGCTATGCCAGGGTGAGAGTAATTCTGACAACAATATCACATGTCAAGGTTAAAGGTCATGGCCACTGTGATGCCAAAATCTGGAAATCTTTGAAAATCTCAATTTTGTGTGTAAGTGGATATATCAAGGGGAGACAATGTGTGCTGGTGTATATTCAAGCCAATTTTGACTCTTGTTGAAACATGCAAAGGGAGAAAACTGTTTGGAGATGAAAAACACAAATGCATCATCTGCATTCTAAAATCTTGTTGAAACATGCAAAGGGAGAAAACTCTGTTTGGAGATGAAAAACACAAATGCATTATCTGCATTCAAAAATCTTGTTGAAACTTGCAAAGGGAGAAAACTCTGTTTGGAGATGAAAAACACATGCATCATCTGCATTGAAAATCTGTTGTTGTTTAATCAGGAGCAAATTAGCAGTGTTGGTCACCAAAAATATCGGGCAGATGGGGAAATGGTTTCTATATTTATTTGATCTGCAAATCATTCTTTATGTTGTCTTAGTTTATATAAATTATATGGGTGCTTGTTCTCAAAAGATCCATTTTTGTGGGTGTCAGGTGTTGGAAACATCTTGCATTCTACCTTTTTCTGTGGCACAACCAGAATGACAATATGATGGAGATAAAGCAGTAATATTCGAGACGAATTAGTTCTCAATATTACTGTCTCAATTGATTTTAGAATTCACTAAAAGTATCAATATCATAAGATAGCCCACTGCTAATCTCTAATTGAAATCAATGGCTTGATATGTTGCAAAAACTGTTCTATTCACAGCGTGTAACTGTTCTATTCACAGCGTGTAACTGTTCTATTCACAGCGTGTAACTGTGATCCGTATGGATCCTACGGTGCATCATGTGACCAAGAAACCGGCCAATGCACATGCAGGGAGACTTTTGAAGGCCTGACCTGCAACAAGTGCAAGGAAGGGTTCTATAACTACCCTAGCTGTGAAGGTACGGTAGGATAATTATTCCATTGTATATGGTAAAGTTTGCAAGAAGGAATCAGTCTTACCCACCAAAGTCAAATGTAAACATATGACCCAATCTGATTAAACTTCAATCCTTTCTAGGATCTAATCGGCTTACATTGATGCGAGATTGTACCAATCCTGATATGTATGGCTTTTTGGGTAGCTTAGTCGAATCAGACCCCCGATGTTGGGACATCTCAATATTGCCATGATTCAGCCAGTCTGGCCCCATACTGCGGGGTAGATATATGAACTGAATTTTGTTATAATCTTTGGGGTGACTGGAGACGGGGATCCTATCACCCTCTCCAACTACAAGTAGATTAGTTCAAATGCGGCCATGATGTCATAATACTATTAAATATTCCTGACCTGGGTACACTGAACAACAAATTGTAGTAAGTAAGATGCTACAGTGACATATACGATTGGAGAGCATGGATAGGATATTAATTTATTAAGAAATACATTAAGACTTTCCTGGGATCTGCCTTCATGTTTTTGGTCTTGATGTTAATTTCTTTGGAGTGGTCATGGTTCAAAAGCAATTTTCAGTGGCCTGTGGAAAAATTGAAATAAAATCTAGCCAATCAGAGATTCTATAAAGGTTCATTGACAACTCACAGTCCGTGTGACAGTATCCTTATATAAAGGTTCATTGACAACCCACAGTCTGTGTGACAGTATCCTTATATAAAGGTTCAAAGACAACCCACAGTCAGTGTGTCAGTATCCTTATATAAAGGTTCATTGACAACCCACAGTCCGTGTGACAGTATCCTTATATAAAGGTTCATTGACAACCCCCAGTTCGTGTGACCGTATCCTTATATAAAGGTTCATTGACAACCCACAGTCCGTGTGACAGTATCCTTATATACAGGTTCATTGACAACCCACAGTCTGTGTGACCGTATCCTTATATAAAGGTTCATTGACAACCCGCAGTCCGTGTGACAGTATCCTTATATAAAGGTTCATTGACAACCCACAGTCAGTGTGACAGTATCCTTATATAAAGGTTCATTGACAACCCACAGTCCATGTGACAGTATCCTTATATAAAGGTTCATTGACAATCCACAGTCCGTATGACAGTATCCTTATATAAAGGTTCATTGACAACCCACAGTCCGTGTGACAGTATCCTTATATACAGGTTCATTGACAGCCCACAGTCTGTGTGACCGTATCCTTATATAAAGGTTCATTGACAACCCGCAGTCCGTGTGACAGTATCCTTATATAAAGGTTCATTGACAATCCACAGTCAGTGTGACAGTATCCTTATATAAAGGTTCATTGACAACCCACAGTCCATGTGACAGTATCCTTATATAAAGGTTCATTGACAATCCACAGTCAGTGTGACAGTATCCTTACATGAAGGTTCATTGACAACCCAGTCCGTGTGACAGTATCCTTATATAAAGGTTCATTGACAACCCACAGTCAGTGTGTCAGTATACTTATATAAAGGTTCATTGACAAACCACAGTCCGTGTGACAGTATCCTTATATAAAGGTTCATTGAGAACGCACAGTCAGTTTGACAGTATCCTTCCAGTATATCATACATAGTTAAGCTTTCCCTCTATATTTACACCCTGCATGTCTGATTCCTTATCATGTATTCTCCGCCCATCTACACCCATGTAACAGATTCTATCAAAACCTATAGACCGACTTCCGAGAGACAAGTGATAATAATCCAGTCAAATATCCAGGCCTGTGTATTTGATTTGGTGCTTTTGTTTGCCCATTTTTCTGGTGTGTACATGTACGAGTGTTAATATTGACATGGCAGGTTTCCAGGAATTGGGCAATACAGATAAGCTTGACAATACTCGTGAAATACGCAAACTGATAATATGATTGCAAAGTTAAGTTTTCAGTGAACTATTTGGCATAGTGCAAGTTAAACAGGGTATAGTTACCATAGTTACCTGAAAATCACTCCTGGATATTATATGTACATGTAACCTTTTGATTTTGTATGATATTGGTTTACCAGAGCATCATGAGCATGTTTGTCTTGTTGTACCCATTTAATTTCAATTAGAACTATTTCAATTTCCTTCCACGAAAATTGTGTGTTAACTTCTTGCGCTGAAATATCTTCCATTCAATTCAACCAATAGAATTGAACAAGGTAAGTTCTGATTGGTTGGAGTATTTGGTTTGGTATTCTTTTTCAGTCATGTCATATACCTTGGTGTTCCAGGTTTTGATTGGCTTAGGAGGTCTTCAGATTTTTGTATTTTGAAATTTTATTTCTCTGAGTATGTATGCTGCTGCTTGAGAATGTTGTATTTGTTCAATTTTCTTGCTTGTGATATTTTCTATATCATTCACGTTATATTTTACTTGAATGTCATGTTTTCGTTTGCAGGTTATCTGCCCTTGAGTAAGCCCAATGTTCACACCATAAGCTATTGCTTTTATACAGCTTTCTGCTTTTGATTAAAAGGGTGCAAGGAATATGCATATATCACTGGCAAACTACATGCTTCAAAAGCTTCTAGTTCCTTGACTACCATACACTATGGAAAATAGTAAATGGAGGGAAAGTTTGTGTCCATTTTTCATATAAGTGTCACAAGACAAAGGGGACCAATAGTCTGTCTGGGTAAACAGAAACCTTGTCACTAATATACTGGCCTGAACAACAGTACCTTACAGGCAATATTGAACTATTTGCCATGTAAACATCAGATGTAAACAAGAAGGCTAATTTAGGATTAATAGAAATAATTTTCCAAGAGAAAGTACAAAGTTGAATTGCCCTAGCTTCTGCTAAGCCACATTCTGTGGGCTCAAACATTCTGTGGGTGTGAACAAGCTGAAACATTCTGTGGGTGTGAACAAGCTCAAACGACTGAATTTGAGATGTTCATCACTGTCGTCATAATTCAGCAATCAATGCCTGCTAATGTGATAGGATGTACATTTACCAACATCAACACAATTACCACTATCATCTCAAGTTATATGAATGCAAATTACAACGAACGTAATTATAAAATGTGGTAGATGAAGCTACAACCATGTATGTGCCACTTCTCCATGGGCAAATATTCACATCATTTTGCTAGAATGCAGAGAAAACCATTTTGAAATCTAGCATACTGGTAACTATAAATTGATATGGTTAAATAATATCATTCTCCAGTACCTTGGAGGATGTCTGTATACAATTTAAAAGCAGGCCTTGCAATGTATGTAACCCATTCAGCAGTCACCTGAACAATGAAGTTGTGTAGTGAACAGACAAACAGAACTATTCAGTGAATATCGTATTTATCCAAGTGAGCAATCAATTCCTAACAAAGGTCAGCTGTAGTTATGATGACATAGGAAAATCCCCCTTTCGTGTTATGTTAGTAAAGCCAAAATATTGTTTCTTCAATTCTGCACAAAATGTGTTCTGTACACAAAAAATACTCAAGTGGTATATTGAGTCAAAAGTGAAGTAAAATAGCATCGACTAACATTTGGAATTGGGCTTTCGTCTCTGTTTTGCTTTTTCGTATACATTTCAGCTTGGATTTTTGAACTTATCTAAAATATGAGCCCTTGAATCAAAAAAATTCAATGTTTTCAGAGTGCATACCATATCTGCCATGATAATACGCTTATTGCATCATTGTTATCTTTCAGCTGAGAGCCCTTCTGTATTTGTGACATTGTAACCTTGTTTATTTCTACCCATCAATGAGTTTTAGTCTGAGACGGAAATAGCAAAAACCATCCAGTATCTATTTTACAAATAATGTTGAACTTCATATCCACACCAGCTGTTTTCTTTGATCATTGTTTTGAAGGGCTGCTTTCTGCCTGGGTTGCCCTGGTCTGCGCCAAACCATTCATGGATAGAAATTTTTGCAATGTTTAAAATAGACAAGAAAGCTGAAAGTCGAAGCTGAAGCAATATAAAGCGTCAAAATATTATTTTGGTTCAAGTTGTCTTCTAGATATGTTAAAATATATATGCCAAAATGTTCACATAAGCCAAAAACAAATGAAGCCCCATTTTAAATGTGCATTGAGGGTGTTTTATGTCACTTTAGGTAGTGAGAGTTATATTATAAGATTTGGGTATTTTGTCTGTCCGAAAGACAGATTTTGTGCGGAATCGGAGGAACAATTTTTGATTTCACTAACGTAATGGAATAATTTCTATGTAAGCACCACTTCTCCTTTAGGTGTGAGTGACCTACCTTAAATTTGGTCAGTTCTGTATGGTGAAAATATTGTCTGCATCACGTTTTGCATTGCATGCGAGTCTATAATTTACTAAAAACATTCCACTGCTTTTAATATTCTATATGATCTTCTCGACTATAAATGCTATGCATGTGTACTCCAATAAAGCAAGAATGGGGCTAATTTGTTGGTATATATGAGAGCATGCTGCTATCCCAAGCGGCAGCCACAGGTAATGATCACCGAATAGGTGCCTCTGCTGGGAGATCAAATCTGGCAGAAGCATATAATTTCATTTACTCGAGTATCAAAATCCTGAGACGGAATGTGTGGAAGATACCATCTCCAGGCTGTAAAACCTTGAGCTGAATCGGTCCAAATATCCCAAGCAGACTGAAATCGATCATATTATTTGGTAAAGTGGTGGGCGTGTGCTTGTCATCAATACAATGCCTTCAGTTTGAAATGAACAAGCCATGCGCTGAAAATGTGTCCCATACAGGTAGGAGACAGGCCTGGCGGAGTGAGGGGTTATGGGGGCTTTAGCCCCTCCAATAATTTTGCCGAAAGATTTTTTCTCCACGTAATTCCCTGCAAGTAATGATAATGATGAAGGGGTTGAACGGTTTTCTCACATTTTTTGTTTCTTTTTGCGTCCCTATAATTGTCCATCAAATAAGTCACTGCTGACAGATGAATGGTCAAGTTGATCACTATAGTCTATTTCAGCATGACTCACCACACTTGATTTCAAGGTTTGTGTACCCATACCATACTGATCTATCGAAAATTATCACAGAAGGTACTGAATATCCATTCAAAGTATGAGAATACAGTTACATCATTCGGAGAAGATCGCGAATCGAGGATTATTCATCGTAAAAGTCGTACTGGCCCAGGCCATATTGGCCCTGTTTTCCCGTATTGGACTGGCTTTCCCATTTTGACCCGCCTTCCTCATATATGGCTCGATTTGGTGGCCATATGAAGCACGCCAACTTTCACTCATATTAAGTTGCCGTCATGCCTGTTGACCACACTAGGACACCTGTACAACCATGACCACTCTAGGACCCCTGTACAATCATGACAACTCTAGGACACCTGTACAACCATGATCACTCTAGGACATCCATGACATCTGTACAACCATGACCCCTCTTGGACACCTGTACAATCATGACCCCTCTTGGACACCTGTACAATCATGACCACTCTAGGACACCTGTACAACTGTGACCAACCTGGGACACCTGTACAACTGTGACCAACCTGGGACACCTGTACAACTGTGACCAACCTGGGACACCTGTACAATCATGACCACTCTGGGACACCTGTACAACTGTGACCACTCCAGGCCACTGTACAACCATGATCACTCTGGGACACCGGTACAACCATGATCACTCTGGGACACCTGTACAACCATGACTGCTCTGGGACACCTGTACAACCATGATCACTCTGGGACACCTGTACAACCATGATCACTCTGGGACACCTGTACAACCATGATCACTCTGGGACATCTGTACAACCATGATCACTCTGGGACATCTGTACAACCATGATCACTCTGGGACATCTGTACAACCATGATCACTCTGGGACACCTGTACAACCATGATCACTCTGGGACATCTGTACAACCATGATCACTCTAGGACACCTGTACAACCATGATCACTCTGGGACATCTGTACAACCATGACTGCTCTGGGACACCTGTACAACCATGACCACTCCAGGCCACCTGTACAACCATGATCAGTCTAGGACACCTGTACAACCATGATCACTCTGGGACATCTGTACAACCATGATCACTCTGGGACACCTGTACAACCATGACCACTCCAGGCCACCTGTACAACCATGATCAGTCTAGGACACCTGTACAACCATGATCACTCTGGGACATCTGTACAACCATGATCACTCTGGGACACCTGTACAACCATGATCACTCTGGGACATCTGTACAACCATGATCACTCTGGGACACCTGTACAACCATGACTACTCTAGGACACCTGCACAACCATGACCACTCTGGGACACCTGTACAACCATGATCACTCTGGGACACCTGTACAACCATGATCACTCTGGGACACCTGTACAACCATGACTACTCTAGGACACCTGCACAACCATGACCACTCTGGGACATCTGTACAACCATGATCACTCTGGGACACCTGTACAACCATGACTACTCTAGGACACCTGCACAACCATGACCACTCTGGGACACCTGTACAACCATGATCACTCTGGGACACCTGTACAACCATGATCACTCTGGGACACCTGTACAACCATGACTACTCTAGGACACCTGCACAACCATGACCACTCTGGGACATCTGTACAACCATGATCACTCTGGGACACCTGTACAACCATGACTACTCTAGGACACCTGCACAACCATGACCACTCTGGGACACCTGTACAACCATGATCACTCTGGGACACCTGTACAACCATGATCACTCTGGGACACCTGTACAACCATGACTACTCTAGGACACCTGCACAACCATGACCACTCTGGGACATCTGTACAACCATGATCACTCTGGGACACCTGTACAACCATGACTACTCTAGGACACCTGCACAACCATGACCACTCTGGGACACCTGTACAACCATGATCACTCTGGGACACCTGTACAACCATGATCACTCTGGGACACCTGTACAACCATGACTACTCTAGGACACCTGCACAACCATGACCACTCTGGGACATCTGTACAACCATGATCACTCTGGGACACCTGTACAACCATGACTACTCTAGGACACCTGCACAACCATGACCACTCTGGGACACCTGTACAACCGTGACTACTCTAGGACACCTGTACAACCAGTAAAACTGGCGTGTTAACTCATCATCTAATTGAGAGCATAATCCGCTGCCATGTTTGATCTCTCATCAGATTGGGGCATTAGGTAAACAATGACCTGGGCTCTTGGTTCATATTGAGCTCTGGGGTACCAGCATGTACTCAAGAGTTACATGTAGTTATATCTGTTGATCGTTAACTTCTGCTCTTTGATGCATTGATACATGTACTATCCTTTTAACCAAACTGGGATTCTTAAGGTGAAATATTTCTTATATGCTGTATACCTTGTAGCTTGTTAGTTTCAAGATGTGCATTATGTTCTTAACTAATAATACATGTGACATGTCCTGTAGGCAAGATGGAGGCAACATATTAACACCAAGAACAATTTGCAAAATAAATGTCAATAAGTAATAATATTGCATGCCAGTGTATATTTCTATACATCACTGTCAATCTTTGAACAGGCCTGGAATTGATCCTAACACTTGTTCTGAACATGAAAAAAAAATTGTTGTTGTTCCATTCTTCACTTTAATGTAAAATGACATACCCAAAATGATTGTCTGGCATGAAACAACATTCCTGAATTGTTTTCTTCTACATTTAGCAAGTTGGTACTACCAGCAAATAACTCTTGCTCACTGCATTTGCTTTTTGTTCTGGGTTTTTGTTTCCCAGTATAGTTCATTGAAATATTTGATACAGTACAATTACGAAAACTCTACTTTTACAATATCTTGTTTTAATCACTTTTACAATATCTTTTAATCTCCATTCTCAGTTTTCCTGTTAAATTTTATTCTCTCTCTCTCTCACATTTTCCCAGAATGCAACTGCAATCCAGCTGGAGCGAAAGAGGTCCCTGGATATCCACTGGGTGGTTGCGGCGCGGTTAACGATGGCCGTCTGTGCGAATGTAAAGAGCGTGTGACTGGACGGATCTGTGATGTGTGCAAACCCGGATACTTTAACCTGGATCTTAATAACCCGCAGGGATGTGAAGGTCAGTTAACAACCCACAGGGATGTGAAGGTCAGTTAAAAACCCACAGGGATTTGAAGGTCAGTTAACAACCCACAGGGATGTGAAGGTCAGTTTACAACCCACAGGGATGTGAATGTCAGTTAACAACCCACAGGGATGTGAAGGTCAGTTAACAACCCACAGGGATGTGAAGGTCAGTTAACAACCAACATATATTTTGACACCAAAATGTTTTTAACAAATTTTAATCCTGTCTTTCTAATGAAATTCCCCGTACACAAGGAAGTAACAAAGAAATAATGGATTACGATTTTTTGATCGTTTATCAGCCTCTACTTCCAATAAATTCGAGCACACCCTGATTTTATGGACTGGGGGAAATTTTAGTTTCTGTGAATTTGGCAAAGTGCCCCTCCTGAGGAAGGCAGCACCTTGCTCCTTTTAGTTTCAAGCTAGGATCTGGTGTGTGAAGGAGAAATTAGAATCGCATGAATATATGACCGGACTAGAACACTAAAATTAGCACAGGCGAAGTATGGGTGATGTTGATACTCACCGGTTACTTTGGTAACCGCCTGATATTGGTGTGGTGTTAAATACATTACAGTCAGCAGATAGGAGACAATGGACCCACAGAAGACCAAACAAACAAAGGCACAAACAACTGAAGCTTGGTGATTTCTATCCAATTCAAGACCATGTGTCTTACCCCTTATTGTTGGAGAGAATCCTGTTTAACCCCAATCACATGTTAATGAATTTTTACCATTCTGCCTATTCTGGACTGAAAATAGAATACAGAAAAGCCCTCCTTGACGTCATGCAGGCATGCTTGCTACTGACCAGAAACAGGACTGTTTCTTGTGTTGTCTGTTTCAATGCTTCAGTGAAAATGTTACCAAGTTAGAGTGGTTATATCACATCCCTCTCACAAGCTGGAGGTCCTGGGATTGATTATAGAGTGGTTATATCACATCCCTCTCACAAGCTGGAGGTCCTGGGATTGATTATAGAGTGGTTATATCACATCCCTCTCACAAGCTGGAGGTCCTGGAATTGATTATAGAGGGGTTATATCACATCCCTCTCACAAGTGGGAGGTCCTGGAATTGATTATAGAGGGGTTATATCACATCCCTCTCACAAGCTGGAGGTCCTGGAATTGATTATAGAGTGGTTATATCACATCCCTCTCACAAGTGGGAGGTCCTGGAATTGATTATAGAGGTGTTATATCACATCCCTCTCACAAGCTGGAGGTCATGGGGTTGATTATAGAGGGGTTATATCACATCCCTCTCACAAGCTGGAGGTTCTGGGATTGATTATAGAGGGGTTATATCACATCCGTCTCACACGCAGGAGGTCCTGGGGTTGATTATAGAGGGGTTATATCACATCCCTCTCACAAGCTGGAGGTCCTGGGATTGATTATAGAGTGGTTATATCACATCCCTCTCACAAGCTGGAGGTCCTGGAATTGGTTATAGAGGGGTTATATCACATCCCTCTCACAAGCTGGAGGTCCTGGAATTGGTTATAGAGTGGTTATATCACATCCCTCTCACAAGCTGGAGGTCCTGGGGTTGATTATAGAGTGGTTATATCACATCCCTCTCACAAGTTGGAGGTCCTGGGATTGATTATAGAGTGGTTATATCACATCCCTCTCACAAGCTGGAGGTCCTGGGGTTGATTATAGAGTGGTTATATCACATCCATCTCACAAGCTGGAGGTCCTGGGGTTGATTATAGAGTGGTTATATCACATCCCTCTCACAAGCTGGAGGTCCTGGGGTTGATTATAGAGTGGTTATATCACATCCCTCTCATAAGCTGGAGGTCCTGGGGTTGATTGTAGAGTGGTTATATCACATCCCTCTCACAAGCTGGAGGTCCTGGGGTTGATTATAGAGTGGTTATATCACATCCCTCTCACAAGCTGGAGGTCCTGGGATTGATTATAGAGTGGTTATATCACATCCCTCTCACAAGCTGGAGGTCCTGGAATTGGTTATAGAGGGGTTATATCACATCCCTCTCACAAGCTGGAGGTCCTGGGGTTGATTATAGAGTGGTTATATCACATCCCTCTCACAAGTTGGAGGTCCTGGGATTGATTATAGAGTGGTTATATCACATCCCTCTCACAAGCTGGAGGTCCTGGGGTTGATTATAGAGTGGTTATATCACATCCCTCTCACAAGCTGGAGGTCCTGGGATTGATTATAGAGTGGTTATATCACATCCCTCTCACAAGCTGGAGGTCCTGGGGTTGATTATAGAGGGGTTATATCACATCCCTCTCACAAGCTGGAGGTCATGGGGTTGATTATAGAGGGGTTATATCACGTCCCTCTCACAAGCTGGAGGTCCTGGGGTTGATTATAGAGGGGTTATATCACATCCCTCTCACAAGCTGGAGGTCCTGGGGTTGATTATAGAGGGGTTATATCACATCCCTCTCACAAGCTGGAGGTCCTGGGGTTGATTATAGAGTGGTTATATCACATCCCTCTCACAAGCTGGAGGTCCTGGGATTGATTATAGAGTGGTTATATCACATCCCTCTCACAAGCTGGAGGTCCTGGGGTTGATTATAGAGGGGTTATATCACATCCCTCTCACAAGCTGGAGGTCATGGGGTTGATTATTGAGGGGTTATATCACATCCCTCTCACAAGCTGGAGGTCCTGGGGTTGATTATAGAGTGGTTATATCACATCCCTCTCACAAGCTGGAGGTCCTGGGGTTAATTATAGAGGGGTTATATCACATCCCTCTCACCAGCTGGAGGTCCTGGGGTTGATTATAGAGGGGTTATATCACATCCCTCTCACAAGCTGGAGGTCCTGGGGTTGATTATATAGGGGTTATATCACATCCCTCTCACAAGCTGGAGGTCCTGGGGTTGATTATAGAGTGGTTATATCACATCCCTCTCACAAGCTGGAGGTCATGGGGTTGATTATAGAGTGGTTATATCACATCCCTCTCACAAGCTGGAGGTCCTGGAATTGATTATAGAGGGGTTATATCACATCCCTCTCACAAGCTGGAGGTCCTGGGGTTGATTATAGAGTGGTTATATCACATCCCTCTCACAAGCTGGAGGTCCTGGGGTTGATTATAGAGGGGTTATATCACATCCCTCTCACAAGCTGGAGGTCCTGGGATTGATTATAGAGTGGTTATATCACATCCGTCTCACAAGCTGGAGGTCCTGGGATTGATTATAGAGTGGTTATATCACATCCCTCTCACAAGCTGGAGGTCCTGGGGTTGATTATAGAGGGGTTATATCACATCCCTCTCACAAGCTGGAGGTCCTGGGGTTGATTATAGAGGGGTTATATCACATCCCTCTCACAAGCTGGAGGTCCTGGGGTTGATTATAGAGTGGTTATATCACATCCCTCTCACAAGCTGGAGGTCCTGGGATTGATTATAGAGTGGTTATATCACATCCCTCTCACAAGCTGGAGGTACTGGGGTTGATTATAGAGTGGTTATATCACATCCCTCTCACAAGCTGGAGGTCCTGGGGTTGATTATAGAGTGGTTATATCACATCCCTCTCACAAGCTGGAGGTCCTGGGATTGATTATAGAGTGGTTATATCACATCCCTCTCACAAGTTGGAGGTCCTGGGGTTGATTATAGAGTGGTTATATCACATCCCTCTCACAAGCTGGAGGTCCTGGGATTGATTATAGAGTGGTTATATCACATCCCTCTCACAAGCTGGAGGTCCTGGGATTGATTATAGAGTGGTTATATCACATCCCTCTCACAAGCTGGCGGTCCTGGGGTTGATTATAGAGTGGTTATATCACATCCCTCTCACAAGCTGGAGGTCCTGGGGTTGATTATAGAGTGGTTATATCACATCCCTCTCACAAGCTGGAGGTCCTGGGGTTGATTATAGAGTGGTTATATCACATCCCTCTCACAAGCTGGAGGTCCTGGGGTTGATTATAGAGTGGTTATATCACATCCTCTCACAAGCTGGAGGTCCTGGGGTTGATTATAGAGTGGTTATATCACATCCCTCTCACAAGCTGGAGGTCCTGGGGTTGATTATAGAGTGGTTATATCACATCCCTCTCACAAGCTGGAGGTCCTGGGGTTGATTGTAGAGGGTTATATCACGATCTCACAATGAGGTTCTGGAGTTATAGAGGGGTTATATCACATCCCTCTCACAAGCTGGAGGTCCTGGGGTTGATTATAGAGTGGTTATATCACATCCCTCTCACAAGTTGGAGGTCCTGGGATTGATTATAGAGTGGTTATATCACATCCCTCTCACAAGCTGGAGGTCCTGGGGTTGATTATAGAGTGGTTATATCACATCCCTCTCACAAGCTGGAGGTCCTGGGGTTGATTATAGAGTGGTTATATCACATCCGTCTCACAAGCTGGAGGTCCTGGGATTGATTATAGAGTGGTTATATCACATCCGTCTCACAAGCTGGAGGTCCTGGGATTGATTATAGAGTGGTTATATCACATCCCTCTCACAAGCTGGAGGTCCTGGGATTGATTATAGAGTGGTTATATCACATCCCTCTCACAAGCTGGAGGTCCTGGGGTTGATTATAGAGTGGTTATATCACATCCCTCTCACAAGCTGGAGGTCCTGGGGTTGATTATAGAGTGGTTATATCACATCCCTCTCACAATCTGGAGGACATGGGGTTGATTATAGAGTGGTTATATCACATCTCTCTTACAAGCTGGAGATCCTGGGATTGATTATAGAGGGGTTATATCCCATCCGTCTCACAAGCTGGAGGTCCTGGGGTTGATTATGGAGTGGTTATATCACATCCCCCTCACAAGCGGGAGGTCCTGGAATTGGTTATAGAGGGGTTATATCACATCCCTCTCACAAGCAGGAGGTCCTGGGTTCGATTCCGGGTTAAATCATACTAAAGGCTTTGGAAATGGAACATTTTGCTTCCTTGCTTGGTGCTCAGCCAGATAGTCTGACTGGGTGAAGTATCATGTCTGCCTGTATAGCATGATGCTTTGGTGAGGCAACACTACATGGTGTCAGCATCATGATATTACTGAACAATTGTTGGAAGTGATGTTTAACCCAACTGATCAGCCATTTACTCGTGTTTGATTTCAGAATGCCTATGTTATTCCCCGGGTACTGTGAGTGGTTCCAGCGTATGTAATCCATATACGGGTCAGTGTATATGTAAGGTGGATGTTTCTGGACAGCAGTGTCGTCGATGTCGCGATGGCTACTATGATCTACGAGCCTTTAACCCATTTGGATGCATTGGTTAGTATGAACAACTGGTCTTCGTTTATTCTCTATTATATAATACTATGGTAACCTCACATTCCCTGTTCAGTTGTTGTATTGTGAAATGACAAGAAACACTCAAAATGACTTAATTTATTGACTACACTTATCACTGATCATTAGGACAGTCTTTATTTATGGTTGCAATAATTCAATGTGGGGTCATGTACATAGAGATGGTCAGGCTGCTTTTCTGTCATTTTGTCCAGTTATAATTGGAGGTGGCCTTAGATGATATTGTCTTGTAGTAAATGTTGTATGTAGATTACCCAGATTCTCATGTCAATATTTACAGAAGTATATGTATTAGTGAAACACCCTGCCAGAAAATACTGGCTAGGGTGAGAATCGAACTCACGACTTAGGGGATACCATCCCACTGCTCTACCAAATGAGCTACCGAGTCCAGTTGGGAACAGCTCGCTAATTCAATCCATTTCACAAGTGCGCGGCATATCGCCATGATAACTAGTGAATTTTTCCTTTTTTTTTCTTTGAATATATATATATCCAAAAAGATTCACTTGTTATTGTGGCGATATGCCGCGTACTTGTGAAATGGATTGAATTAGCGAGCTGTTCCCAACTGGACCCGGTAGCTCAGTTGGTAGAGCAGTGGGACGGTATCCCGTAAGTCGTGAGTTCGATTCTCACCCGAACCAGTATTTTCTGGCAGGGTGTTTCACAATGTAGGAATATAATTATATTATAATTTATCCCTGAAGATGACTGAAATTATATGTATTAGAGAATGCATGTATTTTGTGTTCTTCCATTTATGTTATCTATTCTACATATAGACTGTGACTGTGACATTGGGGGCTCAGTCACTGGTACATGTGACAAGAGCACTGGTCAGTGTGTGTGCAAACCGCGAGTGAATGGCAAACGATGCGATGGGTATGTATTCCACAGCTTTAGTCTTGTTTTGACAACAGGCCTCCAGCAGCATATATATGTCCTATGTTTTCCTATATTATTTTAACCTTCCTATATATTTTCAAAAATAGATTTTGGGGAAAATTTCAAAGAATTGTTCTAAAGAGAGAAGATATCGATACCAATTATCCTACCAATCATTAAGACTTTGACTAATGTTTCACCATCACCCTTTTGTATATAAAAAATTGCTCTCCCTCAACTCTGCATAATATAGGAACTTGAATCCTCAAATGCTTCATTCAAGCTCACCTGGAGGATATAGGTTCACGTGGAGGATATAGGTGATATTTCCCAAAGAGCCAGCTATTCTGAAACACCCACAGTACAACATACCTGCCTATACTGGGTGGGGCTCACACATACCTGCCCACACTGCGTGGGGCTCACACATACCTGCCCACACTGGGTGGGGCTCACACATACCTGCCCATACTGGGTGGGGCTCACACATACCTGCCCATACTGGGTGGGGCTCACACATACCTGTCCATACTGGGTGGGCTCACACATACCTGTCCATACTGGGTGGGGCTCGCACATACCTGTCCATACTGGGTGGTGCTCGCACATACCTGTCCATGCTGGGTGGGGCTCGCACATACCTGTCCATACTGGGTGGGGCTCACACATACCTGTCCATACTGGGTGGGGCTCGCACATACCTGTCCATACTGGGTGGTGCTCGCACATACCTGTCCATGCTGGGTGGGGCTCGCACATACCTGTCCATACTGGGTGGGGCTCACACATACCTGTCCATACTGGGTGGGGCTCGCACATACCTGTCCATACTGGGTGGGGCTCACACATACCTGTCCATACTGGGTGGGCTCACACATACCTGTCCATACTGGGTGGGCTCACACATACCTGTCCATACTGGGTGGGGCTCGCACATACCTGTCCATCCTGGGTGGTGCTCGCACATACCTGTCCATGCTGGGTGGGGCTCGCACATACCTGTCCATACTGGGTGGGGCTCACACATACCTGTCCATACTGGGTGGGGCTCGCACATACCTGTCCATACTGGGTGGTGCTCGCACATACCTGTCCATGCTGGGTGGGGCTCGCACATACCTGTCCATACTGGGTGGGGCTCACACATACCTGTCCATACTGGGTGGGGCTCGCACATACCTGTCCATACTGGGTGGTGCTCGCACATACCTGTCCATGCTGGGTGGGGCTCGCACATACCTGTCCATACTGGGTGGGCTCACACATACCTGTCCATACTGGGTGGGCTCACACATACATACCTGGGGTCCATACTGGGTGGTGCTCGCACATACCTGTCCATGCTGGGTGGGGCTCGCACATACCTGTCCATACTGGGTGGGGCTCACACATACCTGCCCATACTGGGTGGGGCTCACACATACCTGTCCATACTGGGTGGGCTCACACATACCTGTCCATACTGGGTGGGGCTCGCACATACCTGTCCATACTGGGTGGTGCTCACACACACCTGTCCATACTGGGTGGTGCTCACACATACCTGTCCATACTGGGTGGTGCTCACACATACCTGTCCATACTGGGTGGTGCTCATACATACCTGTCCATACTGGGTGGGGCTCACACATACCTGTCCATACTGGGTGGTGCTCACATATACCTGCCCACACTGGGTGGGGCTCCCACATACCTGTCCATACTGGGTGGTGCTCACACACACCTGTCCATACTGGGTGGTGCTCATACATACCTGTCCATACTGGGTGGGGCTCACACATACCTGTCCATACTGGGTGGTGCTCACATATACCTGCCCACACTGGGTGGGGCTCCCACATACCTGTCCATACTGGGTGGGGCTCACACATACCTGTCCATACTGGGTGGTGCTCATACATACCTGTTCATACTGGGTGGTGCTCATACAGCAAAACACTGTTTGTCTTTCAATTTGTCTTTCTCAATCATCTCTTATTCTAACATTGATACTATCCTCATTATTCACAAGCTATGGAAGTTTTAATGTACAATGTACCTCCTGTGTACATTTAGTATGTTCGGCATTTTCTTGTCATTTGATAATGGACTATTCGTAGGAAGCCTTAGATAAAGGAAGTGAGTACACACTTCTGTAGATTCCATCTAGTTTTTGTCTGCTCAAATGATGTAACAGATCTGATTATACTCGATAAAGTAGTTTTGTATTTCTGAGAAATTCACTGCAATTGGAATTATGGCATGAAAGTGTGCTAGTTAAGATGCCATTAAACTCTTTTCATTTTCTGCAGTCCAATTGCTACCCACTTCTATCCCACGCTGCATCAGTACCAATATGAGTTGGAGAATGGGCGGACACCCCGCGGGACCAAGGCTAGATTTGATTACCAGGAGGATGTCTTCCCTGAATATTCCTGGAGAGGCTACGTCATCCTCTCACCTCTACAGGTGAACGTTCTGTCCTGTCAACTTCCATTATGCCTACAGTACAAGGCAGAAATAACTTGATGCTAAACGCTAGTTAAAAGAAATCATTTTCGCGACTATAATTTATTAATCTCAATCGCGCAAAAACAAAAACATGATCGCAACTGAGACGCGTCGACCGTAGGCCGTAACTGTAATGATACTGCATGACGCAATCAGAAAAAGTCGCATGTTGTAAATATATGGGTCTCTTTGCTACTTGCCGATAGTCTCGTTTGTCAGCCTTTCATACTCGGATAAATGCATGAGAGAGGATTTTTTTATAGACCGTCTTTTTTTGAAGCAATATATTTGCATGTAGCTTGATTGAAACCCCGCTAAATGTATATATTTTCAGAAAGCCCATACTTTAATTAACCTGTCCTTCAAAATATCTGCCTGTTAGTGTCTAAACTAAAACCAGTCCAGGCAAGAAAATAAAATAAACAAACAAAAAAAAAACACTATGATTTCGGCAACCTTATCATGCGTCTATGTCCCAGCCAAATGATAGTTTCCATAAAAAAAACTCATCATGATTTGCCCAATTCAACCGGACGATCATGCTTAAATACCTGTGCATCGTCCCTGTGGGTTGTAATCCGACATAAAAATCCAAGAAGCCCTTTATGTCCATTGTAAATCCAACAGTCCGCTTGCTAAAGTTTCCTACACTCGGGCTACAGAGCCATTTTCTTTCACTCCACACTGAAGACCGACATACCGACAGACAGTCGGCCAATCACTGCAATTGTCTCGCGTTTTCTACGATGACCTCATTGTCAACTAATCAGTTTTGCGGTATTAACCAGCTCCGTCAGCCTTGTTTTATCTAAGGAATATTCATGATGACGGCATGTCTATCCAATCAAATCCTTTGTTATTGCTTGTTATTTGTTAAGTCACTCGTCATAGGGTGAAAGTGGGGGAAATGACCTTTGAAATGAGACCAAGATCTCCCACATTCTACCGTGGAAAATGAGATTTCGATGGCATTGAAAATGGTAAAAAAAAAGGGCAAATTCTTTGCTGATTTTCTCAATTTCCATCACAATGATGGTACGTCTTCAATAAAATTTGAACGTACATGTATAGTCCCGATTATTTCGTTATTGAACGATGTGGACTATCAACAAGGTTTCACTCGAACATTTTACTGTCAGGGGAATTTTTACGTGGTGGTCAATCTTGGCTTGTTCAGCCAACAAGACTCGATCTGACTCGATCAATAAAGTAGTCCCTTTTGAAATATGCCTGTGGATCGCACTAAAACGCGAAATGATCACGTCGGCAGCTACCATCGGCCGCTTTTACACACTGATGCGTTTACAGAAAACAGTCGGGTCGAAAGCGCATGTTACGAAATTTATAGTCGTGACTCCTTCAATAAACTAGCGTGGGTCAGTTTCGATTATTTCGCAGTCTACTCCCGTTTAGCATCAAGTTATCTCTGCCTTGTACTGTATCTCACTTGTCACCATGGTCTAGATATTTTGACGTGTTACCACCCCTCACACCTTGCTGGAAATTCCTCCGATAGCTTGATGACCAGGTTGCTGTCTGGTACATTCTGATAATGAATTTTCGCCACCATGCAATGAAATTCCTCCCTGCCAATTCAATTTGTCTGACTTGTTAATAGAGAAGTTATCTGTAATATTTGTTCTTCCATTGAATTTGCTGAATGAAACGTGGTACAAGATGTTAAGAAATGCCCAGGAAAATTCAGTTAAAAGGTTTTATGGACCTGGAAAAATTCTAGAATTTTGTCTTTCACAAAGAGTAGTAACCCGGTGTTCAACTATCACATATTCTTGACAGCATAATATTTTCCAAATGATTCATTCGATCCACTTAAAATCTTCATGGAAGTTATAATGGACAGAAGCTCTCGACCTTTTGATTTTGAGGTGGCTAATCTGGAATTAAAAGGAAAGTAACTATTTCCATGTTTTTCTTTCTCCATGAATCCATGTCCCATTCACAGCCTGAGGTTCAAGTTGATGTGGATATCACCAAACCCAGCCTTTATAGACTGCTCTATCGCTATGTCAACCGCAATGACCAGACAGTGAGAGGGGAGGTAAGCCTGACACCAGAAATGACCACAGATGTACAACAGACAAGCAGTGTGGTGTTTGAGCAATCCCGAGATCCTAGATTCGTGACGGTCTCTGGCAGTGGTGTTGTGTCAACATTTGTACTGAACCCAGGAAGATGGACGATATCTGTAAGGTCTGCTGATAATATCTTCCTGGTATGTATTCATAGGTCTGGTCCAAAATTGTACTCCAACAGTATACTCACATTTATCTCTGGTTCAAAAAGTATACTCGCATTTAACTCGGTTACAACAGTATACTCAATTAAACTTTGGTCCAACAGTAAACATCTCTTGGTGCTCAGCATAAAGAGGATAGCTAGGGGTTTATACTTGGTGTAAGAACGCACAAGACAAAGCCTACAATAGCCTGTCAGAGCTCAACAATGCGTCTAGACGTGACCCTTTTCAGCTGCACAAAAGCCTCAACAAAAGCCTCAACAATGCGTTCTTACACCAAGTATCGACCTAGTTAGGTCAAGGACTGGTTGACTTGGTGTCGAGATAATATGACTTGGTATCAAGGCAGGACTATAAAAAGGCGACATTGGAACCAGTCTGTTGGTGAGGCAGGACTATAAAAAGGCGACATTGGGACCAGTCTGTTGGTGAGGCAGGACTATAAAAAGGCGACATTGGGACCAGTCTGTTGGTGAGGCAGGACTATAAAAAGGCGACATTGGGACCAGTCTGGTGGTGAGGCAGGACTATAAAAAGGCGACATTGGGACCAGTCTGTTGGAGAGGCAGGACTATAAAAAGATGACATTGGGACCAGTCTGTTGGTGAAGCAGGACTATAAAAAGATGACATTGGGACCAGTCTGTTGGTGAGGCAGGACTATAAAAAGGCGACATTGGGACCAGTCTGTTGGTGAGGCAGGACTATAAAAAGGCGACATTGGGACCAGTCTGTTGGTGAGGCAGGACTATAAAAAGATGACATTCGGATCAGTCTGGTGGTGAGGCAGAACAATAAATAGGTGACATTGGGACCAGTCAGATGGTAGGGCAGGACTATTAAAAAAGCGACATTGGGACCGGTCTGGTGGTGAAGCAGAACAATAAATAGGTGACATTGGGACCAGTCTGGTGGTGAGGCAGGACTATAATATGAGGGGGCAGCAGAGCTGCAAAACTCCTCAGCCCAAATTAATTAGAAATATTTTCACAGCACATAGTCTTTTTACCATAATGGAAAAAGGTCCAATTCGTGGTAGATTGTGCTGGTGTATATACAGGAATACATGTAGATGAAAAAAATAAATAGCAAAGTTCAAAACGTCATAAATATGACAAAAGTTAATCTTTCATCTCATAAATATGACATGCAAATCTTCAAATCATGTTAAGCATGTCAAGTAAGTTTAAGGAACTTATGTGGGACTAGTTTGATGAACTTATGTGGGACTAGTTTGATGAACTTATGTGGGACTAGTTTGATGAACTTATGTGGGACTAGTTTGATGAACTTATGTGGGACTAGTTTGATGAACTTATGTGGGACTAGTTTGATGAACTTATGTGGGACTAGTTTGATGAACTTATGTGGGACTAGTTTGCCGGGTTATGAAGTGATCCATAGTCTGATTATCAACAACAGCAACAGGAAATAGAAACAGTTATATTCACTTACTCACTCACTCACTCACTCACTCACTCACGCGAGTTCTAAAGAGTTAACGTCCTAATTATGGTGCAGTTATCTCTGATTTTGTGGTATATGCTTGAATGTAACCAGTTATATCTAATTAACTGTGTTTGGTATAGCTACCAGATTATGAGGAAACTTATTTATCCAGTTGTAGTCTAGCTAGTTGCCAACAAAAAATTGGTTGTCTCGGCCCATATTTTATGGAGTTATGCCCTTTCAGATGTAATAATCTCCGATTTTGTGAGTTTAAGGAACTTATGTGGGACTAGTTTGCCGGGTTATGAAGTGATCCATAGTCTGTTTATCAACAACAGCAACAGGAAATAGAAACAGTTATATTCACTTACTCACTCAGGGCTGTTCCATTTAAAAAGATGTACCCCCCACGCGGAAGGGAAACTTTGTACACCCCAACAACCAATATATGCAAATTAATTCTCCTTGCCTCCACCAAGCACAGCAAATAAATGTCCAGTACAACCTGTGAGAGAAGCATTTTTTTTTTTTCATCATAGCAGCCCACCCACCCACATTTTTTATTTGGAAGGGAAAACAATTTTTTCTAAGGAACGATATCGGCCGGAAAACTGATTTCAGAGAAAATGGCAAATGCTTGGCTGTACACCATCGAAGTGGCGCTCTGGAGCGTAAAAACTGTAGTTTTATTCGGTTTCTACAGCCACGAGTTGTTTCTACTATTTCCTTGACAACTTGGCACGTTCAAACGATACAAAAATTGTGCATAGGCATGATTTATTGTTTTTTCACGCTTCAAACAGTTGAAGCGATGAAACAGACGCCATTTCCTTCTGAGCCGTTGCTAAGGAAGTGACCGACCGCGCATGCCCACAGCCATCCATTGACGTCACTCGAGACGCTCCGCTATCCACGGAAGTGATATGGTAATGAGCTTTCGCCATAAAAGGATGTTTTCGAGACCCCGAGACGTATGATAATGAGCTTCTGCCATATATGGATGTTTCCGTAAGAGTTCGACTATATTTTCTCTCGGGAATACACCGGATTGAGGCGAAGATTGCTGATCTAACCCAAATTCAAGCTTGTAACTTCAGCTTTCCAACGATATGCGGCAACAACAACAACGCCAACGATCTAGACCTGGAAATGGTTGTTGTCAACGACTAAAACTTGCCGTTTTCAGCGGTTTTAGGCGAATAATGACAGAGACCGTTTAACAACACGAGTAATTAGGTATTAATTAAACTATTTTCAATGATTTTGTCAGCCAATAAATTTATTTATGTGAAAATTGGGCACATTATGGACGTAAAAAATACAAAATCTCATTTTCAATTTTTTTATTGTTCAGCCCCGATATGTCAACGCGCGTCTCCCCTTAAAAAGGAATCCCTTTCCAAATAACAAAGTGCATATTGGTAGAGGGCCCACCCATAGAAGCAATATTTTTACAGGCTTAAACAATCGCCAAGAGAAGCAATTTATTACTAAGAGATTTCTATTCTGGACAACCCCACCCACCAATATATTTTTTTTTTTTCCCCCTTCCGTGGGGGGTACATATTTTCAAATGGAACAGCCCTCACTCAGTGAGCATACAATTAAGAAATCTCTGATTGCTTCTTTCCTGTATTAGTATAGCCATAATATATTGAACATTCTTGGCATATTTCTCAATTGCTTGGGGGAAGCCAAGGGTTTTGGGATTCTCACCCTCATGTTTTCTTTTGAGGTGGGTGCTCATGAATATACATATATCCGATCTGAGCACAAGATATTTTCCATGATATTCGAGTTTGGGTCAGATTTTGGAAGTGCATGTCATGTGCCGTGATGCAGTATCTATCAGTGCGACTGCTCATAAATATATTTCTGTACAAAGGTCATGAATTTAGGTTACATAATCAAATTAAAGCAATTACAATAATTTTTGGATATCGATAGGCCAGCTATTTCAAAGCCAGTTTTGGCCTTTATTGACAAGCATGACAAGAGGTACCAAGACCAACAGGTACATTTTGTGTCCGTTTGCCAGTGGCTTTGATGCTGTGGGTGTGTCAACACACAACACATGGCCGTGAATGGGGCCTTGGCTGATTGAGTTCTACAATATGATAATTAAGCCAAAGTTCTTCGCTATTTCTTCATCGCCAGTGTTTGGTGAAACAGTTTCTAGTCAAATGCACAAATATCAGATATCAGGGCTTGATATTATATTGCTGGTTTTAAAATGTGGGAACTGATCGACTGTCACTGTAACAGTTCAGCTAAAGAAGCAACTGCGGGACCTACACAGAATGAGTCACGGGCAATACCGTACTGCTGAATATGCAAAGGAATATAGACTTCTAGACCAAACCAATGGCCAGTCATGCACTACAATGAATGAACCAATGGCCAACATACAACTTTACTATGGAGCTGTTGATAGGCTACATGCTAGTAAGCATATGTAAATCAGTAATGGGCTAATGTATGCATACTTGAAGATCCAGTCCCTTTTAGAAGACTGGAAAATGGTAGAAAAAATGAAAAAAATGTAAAAAAATAATGATTGACAGGTCAGACCTGAAAGTCACAACTAAAAAATAGAATGATCATAACATGTCAGTTTCATGAACTTCCTTGCAATAGTTATCGAGATACGGCTTGAACAGACGGACAGACAGACCCGCAGGGCCATAACAGTACTACTAAGCCTGAAGGGCTGAGGAGTAAAGAGCCGACATTGGGACAGTCTGTTGGTGACGCAGGACTATAAAAAGGCGACATTAAGACCAGTCTGTTGGTGAGGCGGGAATACAAAAAGGAGACATTGGGACAAGTGTGGTGGTGAGGCAAGACTATAAAAAGGTGACATTGGGACCATGTCTGTTGGTGAGGCAAGACTATAAAAAGGTGACATTGGGACCATGTCTGTTGGTGAGGCAAGACTATAAAAAGGTGACATTGGGACAAGTGTGGTGGTTAGGCAAGACTATAAAAAGGCGACATTGGGACCATGTCTGTTGGTGAGGCAAGACTATAAAAAGGTGACATTGGAACCATGTCTGTTGGTGAGGCAAGACTATAAAAAGGTGACATTGGAACCATGTCTGTTGGTGAGGCAAGACTATAAAAAGGTGACATTGGAACCATGTCTGTTGGTGAGGCAGCATTATAAAAAGGCAACATTGGGGCCATGTCTGTTGGTGAGGCAGCATTATAAAAAGGCAACATTGGGACCATGTCTGTTGGTGAGGCAGCATTATAAAAAGGCAACATTGGGACCATGTCTGTTGGTGAGGCAGCATTATAAAAAGGCAACATTGGGACCATGTCTGTTGGTGAGGCAGCATTATAAAAAGGCAACATTGGGACCAGCCTATTTCTTGTAAGCACATCATCATATGACTGAAGAACTACTTTCAGCATGAAGTCCTATTCAATCTCAAATATTGTTTTGACAGGATTATCTAGTCTTGTTGCCCCAAGCGTACTATGAAGCGACCATCTTGCAGGATCGTGTGGCCAGTGCCTGTACTGTACCTAACGACCCCGGACCGTAAGTATACCTCCCACATACGCTTGCAATTTCCACAGGCAGTTCCACACACCAGCTTATATGAAATGGCAAGTGTGAATGATCACAAACGAGTTTGGAAAATCTGCTAGTATAAGCAGCTATGATACAGTGAGAATGTGTATGTAAGTGTTAGGGATTGCTGCTTGTCGCGGACTAGTGGCTTATCTATACCGATTGCATGGTAACATCCTGATACTTGAACACTTAAGAAAGATATTTGTGAACTAGCACATATTCGAGGTTACTATTTCTCTGAAATTCCAACCCTGGTTTGCAGTTTAATGTCTAATGATTTTCAATCACCTGTGAACTAATTTCTAGCATTTCTGCAAAAAACTGGCCTGCATCCGGATTTGCAAATTTTATTTGCTGATACATGTAACCCTTTGTAGATTTCATCTATCTATCTCTCCAGTTGGTGTATATATACTTATGATCCACTTACAGGGACCAGTCGGAATACACATACTCCTCATCTTTCCACTTACAGGGACCAGTCGGAATTTCTCTCCACTTACAGGAACCAGTCGGAATACACATACTCATGATCTCTCCACTTACAGGAACCAGTCGGTGTACACATGCATACTCATCTCTCCACTTACAGTGACCAGTCATACACATACTCATGATCTCTCCACTTACAGGGACCATGCAGTCACTGTACACATACTCATGATCTCTTCACTTACAGGAACCAGTCCGTGTACACATACTCATGATCTCTCCACTTACAGGAACCAGTCGGTGTACACATGCATACTCATCTCTCCACTTACAGTGACCAGTCATACACATACTCATGATCTCTCCACTTACAGGGACCATGCAGTCACTGTACACATACTCATGATCTCTTCACTTACAGGAACCAGTCCGTGTACACATACTCATGATCTCTCCACTTACAGGAACCAGTCGGTGTACACATGCATACTCATCTCTCCACTTACAGTGACCAGTCATACACATACTCATGATCTCTCCACTTACAGGGACCATGCAGTCACTGTACACATACTCATGATCTCTTCACTTACAGGAACCAGTCCGTGTACACATACTCATGATCTCTCCACTTACAGGAACCAGTCGGTGTACACATGCATACTCATCTCTCCACTTACAGTGACCAGTCATACACATACTCATGATCTCTCCACTTACAGGGACCATGCAGTCACTGTACACATACTCATGATCTCTTCACTTACAGGAACCAGTCCGTGTACACATACTCATGATCTCTCCACTTACAGGAACCATGCAGTCACTGTACACATACTCATGATCTCTTCACTTACAGGGACCAGTCAGAATACACATACTCATCTCTCCAATTACAGGGAACTGTCGGAATACACATACTCATGATCTCTCCACTTACAGGGATCAGTCGGAATACACATTCATGATCTCTCCACTTACAGAGATCAGTCGGAATACACATACTCATGATCTCTCCACTTACAGGGATCAGTCGGAATACACATTCATGATCTCTCCAATTACAGGGATCAGTCGGAATACACACTCATGATCTCTTCACTTACAGAGATCAGTCGGAATACACATATTCATGATCTCTCCACTTCTCCACTGGATCTGTTGTAATCTTCTTGCCACATGCACCTTGGGAATACCTTCACAGAAATATTTTCAATATGTTATGTGTGAAATGCTACTGGAAATATAGGGAAGGTAAATCATAACAAAAATGAATACTAAAACGTATTCTCATATACGATTAGTGTACGTTCATATGCATAAAAAGGGAAATGAAAACCGGATATAAAATGTGTAAATTATATATTTATTATTCAACACAACATTGAGTTAAGAAATTTAACAGAGTGATTCTGTGTATGGGGAAAGGTTTTAATATAGGCGTTACCCAATTGCCGTTTTCATGTCCAGGAAATGTAACCATTTCACCATGTTAAGAAATAGCACTCGTGTGCGTATCCAAGTTCAAGTTATCATAGATAACTCCACTATCTTGAATCAGGGGTTGACATAAAAATTTCTTCCATCTGCATTTTGAGTTTAAAAGTATAAAATGAAAGACACTTGTCATCTTTTATTTAATAATGTCTTTGAAATAGATAATTCCTTCAGCAACACTTCCCGTGAAATTCCATTTGAATTATAGTAGTAATGAAGCAAATCTCGGATGTCCCGTGGATGCCATCCCCGGAAGTAACTCTTCCGTACTTCCTGGCTTGAAATTTAACCAGTAAAGAAGAAAATGCAGATCACTTTGCTATTATTATGGCTAGACAATAATCTGACAGCTTGGCAATATTTTGTGTGCTAATCAAGCAGTACACATTAGTACTTGATTCTTACCTTTATGCTTAACGGAAATTAGTTTCTTCCACGTACAGTCCTGCTGGATATAGATATGGAACTTTATTGCACGATCATATGTTTATTGGTAAGAATCTAACAACAAAATATATACATCATAAAGAAATATGTGCATGTACAAAAATTGTTATCTGGAGAAAAGGCGGTGATTCCTCTAGTTTCAGTATGATCATGCAGCAAACAAACCTGCAATGTAGAATAACAAAAGTGTGTTAAGTTCACCAGAATTAAAAAGTGACATACCGGTAATATAAAAACACCGATAATCAAATATTTGGATCTGTTACGGTGAAGTCTCAAATAAATGATAGATGGTCAAAAAAATACATCGGTCTCGGCGCATTGCCGAAAAAATCAGTTCAATCGAAAACATTAAAAGTGCTTGAATGAAGACTCCATGGAAATCCAGACCCAACCTGTTACCATCTGGGTCATCTATACGTGGTAAGACAACTGCAAGAGGGAATTTCCAGAAATCAATACCACGTGACTTCGTCAGCCAATCAGCTAAACTCTATCGACGTAACCCCAACCAACCATCTCGCTGGGGGTCTAATAATACCCCAGCCACCAGTCAGATTTTTGGACCGGATTCGGGGTCGCTCGCACATCGCCGGAAGTGACATCATATATATTAAAATAGATGTTTGCCGAACATTTCGATTGCTTTTCAAGTCTGCATTAATACCTCTGTTGACCTAGCGTTAAAAAAAATTATCTGGAGATTATGTTCCCTGTTCATCTGGACAGAGCATATGAAAAGTAGTTCGCTCATGTGCAAAACTGAAGTTCGGCCGGATTCAAACTGAAGCGTGCGTACATGGGGTTTCCCCTATATGTCGTAGCAACATAGTAAAGGCCAACTTCCTCTATTGGAGGCAGGGATGATAAATCATCCTGTGAAATTGAGCATGTGCTGTGGGGAGGATGAACCCCAACGTAACCCGGCCGCCATTTTTGAGTCGTGTGATGTCCTACTTGTACAAAATTGCAGATCTACCACACGTCTTGGATGATACAAAAGTTATTCATACCTATATATTTTGTAAGCCCAGGCAATATCTGTTTCCGAAGTGGTATGAAAAACTGTAATTTATCAGATTTCTCAAGTCTGTTCTCCGCCGGATGAAGGCTGAACAGAATACGGTAAAGTACCGGAGACACACAATTCGCAAGCCATCTTATGCAAGGCTGGAAATAGGTACCTGCCAAATTTTAAAACACCCCTTCAGATCATGATGAACTATTCCAGCTTGAATCTCCATTTACAAAGGTCAACAGGTCATGGTGCAGAACATTTCCCAAAATAGGGGTGTCAAGTAGTTATGACAGGTGCTTATTTCCAGGCTTGTTATGGATGGCGAAGTGTACGCAAATGATCCAGACCTTCACTTTCTCTCAAGTAGCGATGTCCAAAATCGCTTGTCAGGACCACTCAATATTCTCTTGTGAAAATTCTTCTTTCATGGCACCCACCAAAGTATAGAGAAACTTCCTGGATAATTTTAATGTATTTGATTTTTGAATTAAAGGATCGTGAATATAGCATTTTCCTCTCTAATCTGGTATTTCACCATGACACGTGCTCTTCACCGATCTATATTTTCCCGCCAGGCGGGAGCAGTCTGAAATCGACTTTTGCGGATAAACGGCAGCCTGAATGGTAGGCCACGTGCGTATATGCGTGTGCTCCCTGACCGTATACAGGTTGTTTTATCTGTCGGACACATAGAATAAATAGCGATGTTTCTGGAATATTAAAGCTAGACGCGTGTGTTCTTGACACATTTTTCCCCAAGGGAGTGCAATTACGGAAAATTTCAAAGTATACAGTCCAAATAACAGAAGAAACCTTTTCATTCTTTGGTTTATTTCACTTCAAAGATAGTCGATTTGCCGAGAATTTTTGACGATCTAACGACTCTGGGTTTTTATCACTATCCTTGAAAATGCATTCATAAAATAAAATATCTAAATACATTTTTTTTTTCATCTCGATCATCAAAATATAAATATCATTTCTGTCTCTTCAGCCCTTTTCATGTGATGTTTACCGGGAAAAGTGTAACACGATTCGCCAGTGAGGTATTGAAAACGCGCTCTGAAGTGGGCGAATTTTGTGTTACACGTTTTCCGGTAAACATAAGAAAAAAGGTTGAAGATACGAAGTTAGAAGTTAGAAGGGGGGCATAATGAAGAGATACCCGTTTCAGAAATATTTCGGTTGATAAATATTTCCTTGTTATTCAGGGTGATACGGAAAAGTTTACTGGAAAAAAATCGTGCCGATTCGTCTGTAAATTTCATCCCAAGTATTATAGGACTTTGAAAATATTATATCGTTTTCGTATCTTCAACCTTTTTCTTATGTTTACCGGAAAACGTGTAACACAAAATTCGCCCACTTCAGAGCGCGTTTTCAATACCTCACTGGCGAATCGTGTTACACTTTTCCCGGTAAACAGCGATCGGTTTGTCCGTCCGTCTGTCCATCCGAATTTCTTGTTCGCGCAATATCTCGGTTAATATTTGATGGACAGGCTTGAAACTTGCATGGAATGTGGCCAGTGCCTCGTAGTTGTGCAGCGTAGAGTTTTTTCCGAGTTCCGGTATAATTTTCAAGAGTTATGGCCCTTTTTCTGAAATTTCTGTGAATGGGACTTGTCCGGGCTGGATGTTGGTTAATATTGTATGGCCAAGTATGAAATTGCCCCACAGTTGTGCAGCGTAAAGTTTATATTTTCAAGAGTTATGGCCCTTTGTTCCTGAAATCTCCATGAATTGGGACTTGTCCAGGCTGGATCTCGGTTAATATTGTATGGACGATTATGAAATTTTCAGGATATGTGGTCAGTGCCCGGCAGTTGTGTAGCGTGAAGTTTCTCCGCGTTTTGCCTATATTTTCAAGAGTTATGGCCTTTATTTCTTCAAATCTTTGTGAATTGGGACTTGTCCGGGCTGGATCTCGGTTAATATTGTATGGACAAGTATGGAATTTGCATATTTTGTCAGTGACCCATAGGTGTGCAGTGTGAAGTTTCTCTGTTTCGGTTATATTTTCAAGAGTTATGGCCCTTGTATCAAACCTAAGTGAATGGGATATATTTATTTGTCCAGGCTGGATCTCAGTCCATAACCGATTTGGACCAGGAAAATGGCTAGATTATATGTTATTCTACATTCCAAAGCAGACAACATAGGTCCTGAAGTATGAAATTGCCCCCAAAAGAGTGAATTGGGTGCAAAATTCAAAGTTCACAGATCGCTTCATAATTTCACCACAATATACTCCCAAGGAATGTAGGTCTCATAACCAGGTCACATTTTCGGATTTGGCGAAAACCCTGGTGACCATCTTTCATCGAAACATCGTATTATCACTTGTTGGTTGATACTTGGAATATGTATTATGTGAGGCATGGCAAAAAAAGTGACTGAAACAGAATTTTTATAATTATCCAATTAGGCCTCCACCAACCAATAAAGAACAAAACAATGGCGGAGCAGTGTCGGATTAAAGCGGAAGGGGGGTTTGGCATACAAAGCGGAAGGGGGTTGGCATACAATTGAGCAATCTCTGATTGCTTCCTTCCTGTGTGTTTAATAGTAACTGAACAGAACCCAGATCAGTAAGATATCGGCAGAGTTATCTGTTGATTACCTTTTCCGGCCTATTCAATTAAAATTCTCATACCGTGCATACATGGGGAGGGTGTTAAAACATTGTTATATTTACGTACGTAATACTTCCATTATCACAGCTAGATGATTGTCATTTTCATAGATCAATTTTCATCCAGTGTGTATTTTATTATGCGCAGCTGAACACATGGGATCAGCTGACAATCGTTTTCTTTCGAACGACCGCGGCACCTTCCGCAGTCTTCGGTGATGGTTTTCTTGATCGTTTGCTACACAAAAAACGATGGTGCAAACGATGGATGTAGTAGCTGAACGGTTTTTTTTCATCGTTTAAAACATCTCAGCAGCAAACACGGGGTGGATACAGCCCTTACAGGGACCAGTCGGTGTACACATACTCATGATCTCTCCACTTTCAGGGACCAGTCAGTGTACACATACTCATCTCTCCACTAACAGGGACCAGTCGGTGTACATGTTTCGCATCTATCCACTTGCATGGACCAGTTGGTTTACACATAATCGTCATCTCTTCACTTACAGGAACCAGTCGGTGTACACCTACTCATCATCTCTCCACTTACAGGGAGTACAGTGATTGTACACATACTCCTAATCTCTCCACTTACAGGGACCAGTCGTTGTACACATACTCCTGATCTCTCCATTTACAGGGACCAGTTGTTGTACACATACTTCTGATCTCTCCACTTACAGGGACCAGTCGTTGTACACACTCATGATCTCTCCACTTATAGAAACCAGTCGTTGTACACTTACTCATGATCTCTTCACTTATCCAGTCATGAATCATGATCTCTCCACTTTCAGGTGTCTACATTATGTGTACTCTCCCCTGTCCTCCTATCCCCATGTGCGCGGTGAGAATGGTTACAGGGCTGTCGACCAGCAACGGGTGCGTACACAGCTGTTACAGGATGCGGACATTCTCCGGGAGTTTGGCGTGTCAGCCATGGGCCTGCTCGACACTAATCAGGTGGGTCCATGTTGTTTTTAGACCAGTCAAACTGACAACTGTATTTTTTATGAAAAAAAACCTATCTAAAATCTACACTAAGTGAATCATTTTTCTCAGCAGATAACTGGCATGACTGGTTTTACTTTTCATAGAAAATTATAACAAGCCATCATTTATCAGAAATAATTTGTGTGGAATTTAAAATTCTACATTCAGTGTACTTTAATAGCATCAAATATATAACATTGGTAATTCCTCCAAGGAGCGGTGTTCGCAATTGTTCACCCGAGTCATTGGGAACTTTGAATCCATTGGACACCAAATCATAGATTTTGATTCTTGATTCTTGGAACCTGGGGACTGATGGATCAAATGGATCAAATGGATCGTTGGTATTCTAATCGGCCTTTCAGAGAAGGCCACAAGCTGTTGAATGTGCTGGACATCACCAGGAACAGCGCGACTGCCATTCAACTTTGGGGAGTAGAAAAACAATAAAATGTGAATCCAAAGCAATTAAGGCCTGAAGTATTTTGGGGCCAGTTTGAAAAATCAGTCAATCCATTCTTCATAGCTAGACAGCTTTTCAGAAGTGGCGACTAACCCAGATGTAAAAGGAATAGGACCTACCTGAGGGATTCCCAGGTTGTGAAAAGTAAAAAGATGCAAACATGTCTGAAAGATTGTTGAAATGATGCTGAACCATTCTCACTGACACTGGAGAGCATGGTGAATGCCTAAATTCAATTTCAGTATCGGATGCCGAAATCAAATTCTATGCCTAGGAAGTTGGACAGTTTGCACAATTTATGAGCAACCACAAGTTGCTTTCTCTGGTAGTGAGGCTACAAGATACAACTATGGCTATAAATATTATTTTGATTACATCTGTTCATACTTCCTGCAATAGACCCTAAAATTTAAAGTGTCCTCATTTGTTATCTCTTAGTAGTGGTCACTGCAAGACCTCATTACATTTTGGTGACGGTCACCATAATTTGATCTACTTTTACCTTCGTCGAAGATTCCAGGTGTACTACTACAAACTTTCCATTTGAACATCTTGTTCGCTGGACCTAGCTGGCACAGTTTAGTGAGATTTTGGTGTTTTCATTTTGGGGATGAGGTGTGGTTTAGTGTGCTAAAATAAGATATCAATTTTTTAGTGAGCTTAAGTATATTATCTTGTCGTATGGTCGGAGTAATTTCCACTGTGCAAAATTGTCCATTTCGAGGTGAACATATGGAGCCAGCTCAGAACCAATATGAACTTTACACAGAAAATATTGATCACATCAATAGTTGACTGTTGATCACATCAATAGTTGACTGTTGATCACATCAATAGTTGACTGTTGATCACATCAATAGTTGACTGTTGATCACATCAATAGTTGACTGTTGATCACATCAATAGTTGACTGTTGATCACATCAATAGTTGACTGTTGATCACATCAATAGTTGGCTGTTGATCACATCAATAGTTGACTGTTGATCACATCAATAGTTGACTGTTGATCACATCAATAGTTGACTGTTGATCACATCAATAGTTGGCTGTTGATCACATCAATAGTTGACTGTTGATCACATCAATAGTTGACTGTTGATCACATCAATAGTTGGCTGTTGATCACATCAATAGTTGGCTGTTGATCACATCAATAGTTGACTGTTGATCACATCAATAGTTGGCTGTTGATCACATCAATAGTTGACTGTTGATCACATCAATAGTTGGCTGTTGATCACATCAATAGTTGGCTGTTGATCACATCAATAGTTGGCTGTTGATCACATCAATAGTTGGCTGTTGATCACATCAATAGTTGGCTGTTGATCACATCAATAGTTGGCTGTTGATCACATCAATAGTTGGCTGTTGATCACATCAATAGTTGGCTGTTGATCACATCAATAGTTGGCTGTTGATCACATC
This sequence comes from Hanleya hanleyi, assembly GCA_036873755.1. Lineage (NCBI taxonomy): Eukaryota > Metazoa > Mollusca > Polyplacophora > Lepidopleurida > Hanleyidae > Hanleya > Hanleya hanleyi. The sequence continues at coordinate 195,100 of JAVTVY010055013.1, read as the reverse complement.
AATAGTTGACTGTTGATCACATCAATAGTTGACTGTTGATCACATCAATAGTTGACTGTTGATCACATCAATAGTTGACTGTTGATCACATCAATAGTTGACTGTTGATCACATCAATAGTTGGCTGTTGATCACATCAATAGTTGGCTGTTGATCACATCAATAGTTGGCTGTTGATCACATCAATAGTTGGCTGTTGATCACATCAATAGTTGGCTGTTGATCACATCAATAGTTGACTGTTGATCACATCAATAGTTGACTGTTGATCACATCAATAGTTGGCTGTTGATCACATCAATAGTTGGCTGTTGATCACATCAATAGTTGGCTGTTGCCCCAAATCGACTTTGATTCTGAAGCCGCTTCATATGTATACACTGCAAAGAGTTATATACAATGCTAAGAGCATAGTTGGTGGATTGATCATTATAAGCAGAGAGCCCATCTGTTTCTCATTCAAATGAAGTATTATATCATGAAAATAGCCCCACTCTTCATCACTGAACTTTTTATAGCTTCCCAGTCAATCACTATTGTCAATGTCAGACTTAAACCTCTCGGGTTTTCATTTGAATTGAGACGAGGCCAGCATTGCTGCTACATGTATATAACCCACTAAGGCCTTCCCACAATTTAGCTTTGCATTTAGAAAAGCAAATATTGGAATAATGTCCCTCTTGTTTCTGGTTGAACAGCTTGTTTAATGGGCTTTAGAACAACAGACGAACATTTTAGCATGATGGGGAACTCTCAATTGAAACAGATAATATTTCTTTCCATAAATTAATTCAGATTGACAGATTTATTTCTCCTCCTTCACCCAGAATTCTTTCTACCTGGACTTGGTTGTCCCAGAGCCTGGAGAGTACGTCCTGGTGATGGACTACTACAATTCTGTACGAGAAGCTCAACAGGAGCTGACAGTTGACGTGGCCTCTCGGGCAGGCAGAAATCAGGGTTTCGTCAAACTTCTTGACTGTGCTTACAGGTATGGCTACAATTTTATGCCGCATTTTTCATCCTTGATAGACTTCTGTTGTAAATTATGGAGCATAATTTTTGTTTACCCCTCTGCCAGAATGAATGTATTAAGTAACCCTATATGATTGGCTGGAGATTCTCAAGGTTTAATTCTCACTCAAACCAATGACAATCATCGAATTCTTTTAAAACATTCAAATCAACTAATCAGCTGTCTTGATCAGGAAGATATCCCGTTCTTGAAAGTTTCTTAAACAGCTCCATATTGTACATGCAGTACGGTCTTATAATTAGCCCCTACCCATTCCTGTTTAGTTCTATCGAAAAACATTCGTATGGATCTATGAATTAATTGAGAAATTCTGTACAAATAGAGATGTTTGGTTTGATATTGTATTCCCCACAGCTCTCCATGCAGACAAGTTGTGACGGACAGTTCGGGTATGCCAGTACGGTTCAACATCTCGACCGGCTACATCTCTATGACCGTCACTGGTGATGAAGAAGTTAATGTTGCAATCGTATGTTTGGATTTTTTCTATTTTGAGAAAATTGGGAGATTCTTTTTTTATCCCATCGGCATATATGCCGGATGGGATCATGTCGTCACGCTGTCCGGCTGGCTGGCTGGCTGGCTGGCTGTATGAATGACACGACCGCTCGAAAAGGTGAACCGTTTCCGCTAGAGTCTTCAAATTTGGTATACTGCATTGTTGGGTGGTAAAGCACAAGCCTATTGAAATTGGGCACATTTAGTTGATTTTTGTGGTTTTCATGGCAACATCACGGAAAATATCCATATAACTACGTGACCGCTCTAAAAGGTGAACCGTTGCAGCTAGACTTCAAATTTGGTATACAGCATTGTTGGACGGTAAAGCACAAGCCTATGGTCCCCTACCCTGATGACGTATTATATCTGCCTCAATCACGTGATGACTTGTTTATTCATTCATCTGCATGGCATGTGAACACTTATCCAGAAATCTAACATCGCTTATGTAACACAAAACTAATTAAGTTTCTATTGTCAACGCTAGTACATGTGCCGCAAGGCGTGAAGTCCTGTATGTAACCCGATACACCAAATTACAGCTTGCTCTTCAGTCCTGGACTGGCAATTAAGTTGATGTCATGTTACATGAGGGTGGTGACAGGCTAATTGAAGTGTATAAAGATCCTCACCAGCCATATAATTGTAATGGATTTTAGGGGCCTGCATTGCATCAAGGGATAGAAGAGGGATTTTATTGTTATGGATGTAAGGGACCTACGTCATCAGGCTTCTGGGCAATTGAAATTGGGGACATTTTGGTGGTTTTTGTGGTTTCCATGGCAACATAATGAAAAATATCCACATTAAGATGTGAATGCTCTAAAAGCCGAACCGTTGCAGCTGGAGACTTCAAATTTGGTATTCAGCATTGTTGCATGGTAAAGCACAAGCCTATTGAAATTGGGGACATTTTGTTGATTTTGTGGTTTCCTTGGCAACATAACGAAAAATATCCACATGACAACGTGAACCTTCTAAAAGCCGAACCGTTGCAGCTAGAGACTTCAAATTTGGTATACAGCAATGTTGGGTGGTACAGCACAAGGCTATTGAAATTGGGTAAATTTGGGTGTTTTTCTGTTTCCATGGCAACATAATGGAAAATATCCACAGAATGAAGTTAATGCTTTAGAAACAGAACCATTGCAGCTAGACACTTCAAATTTGGTAGCATTATTGTGTGCTTGGTGTTTTTGCAGTTTCCATGGCAACAAATGGAAAATATCCACAGAATGACGTTAATACTTTAGAAACCAAACCATTGCAGCTACACACAGTCACTTCAAATTTGCCTATTGAGATTGGGTACATTTGTGATGATTTTTGGGTCTGTGTAAAAGGGTGCCCCTTTTATATCTAGTTGTCTCTAGCCAACTTTCCATACAAATAAACATGACTGTTTTTCCCGCAACTACTTCTGTTTCCCATTATTGAATGCCCTTCATCTGTCTATACCGGAGATTTATATTGCTCATGTGAAAGGGACGGCAAGTTCACACTAGGCCGATGGGATCAAGTGTGGCCGTGGCCTCTAGTCTCTTTTATGGATTGAAGAAAACAAAATATCATGGTTATGTATTATAATAACTGTAACATGTAATGACCAAACAGATGAAGCATTGTAGAGGTGTTTGTGTAACTTAATATCATATAATAGCGAATTCTTTGCGATTTTACATTCAGAGCATTTTCTCAGAAATTATATATCATGGATAGGCAACAATCTATTTAAACAACTGTTAAGATTGTAAGCTTGGAAGAATTATTTTCAATCCCGCTGATCACCAAGCATTCACCACATGCTTTGAACAATGACAATAGCTTGTACTGGTCTATACATGTACAGATGTGTTCATACAACCCGAACACATATAATCATACATTTCTTTGTTCTGGCATATGGGTTCCAGATACGGAGTCTGGATGACATCATAAGCGATGCGTTTTTCGTGTTTATAAATCTAAAGCCCTCGACATCCCTTATTTATAGGTGTGAAATTGCTTTCCTTGTGGTATTATTGATTTTTGTCATCTTTCTGTCAGGATGCCGTGGCAGCGGTACGCTACAGGGAATGGAACCATGCTTTTCTCAAGCCTAGTATCAAGTGCATTCGCATCAATGGACGGTGAGTATAACATTTAAAGTTTCTGCACAGTTGTCTCCAGCCTAGTATCGATGCATTCACATCAATGGACGGTGAGTATAACATTTAAAGTTTCTGTACAGTTGTCTCAAGCCTAGTATCAAGTGCATTCGTATCAATGGACGGTGAGTATAACATTCAAGGTTTCTGCACAGTTGTCTCAAGCCTAGTATCAAGTGCAATTCGTATCAATGGACGGTGAGTATAACATTCAAGGTTTCTGCACAGTTGTCTCAAGCCTAGTATCAAGTGCATTCACGTCAATGGACGGTGAGTATAACATTCAATGTTTCTGCACAGTTGTCTCAAGCCTAGTATCAAGTGCATTCGTATCAATGGACGGTGAGAGTAATATTCAATGTTTCTGCACAGTTGTCTCAAGCCTAGTATCAAGTGCATTCGTATCAATGGATGGTGAGTATAACATTGATTAATGTTTCTACACAGTTGTCTCAAGCCTAGTATCAAGTGCATTCACGTCAATGGACGGTGAGTATAACATTCAATGTTTCTGCACAGTTGTCTCAAGCCTAGTATCAAGTGCATTCGTATCAATGGACGGTGAGAGTAATATTCAATGTTTCTGCACAGTTGTCTCAAGCCTAGTATCAAGTGCATTCGTATCAATGAACGGTGAGAGTAATATTCAATGTTTCTGCACAGTTGTCTCAAGCCTAGTATCAAGTGCATTCGTATCAATGAACGGTGAGTATAACATTAACGGTTTTGCCAAAATAATGTTCTTGAAGATTGTTTTTATTGCAGCAAATAGTATTTCTGTTTGCAAGGCCTGTTAGACATAGATACATTTTATAGCCTTTAGGCTCTAGTTATATTGGTGCAAATTTCTGCACTCTGATTGTTCAAGCAGCTCAAAGAATATTGAACTGCACGGTGGTGGCCTGATGGATAGATTGTCGGCTCCATAAGTGGAAGGTCCCGAGTTCAATCCCAGGCCAGGTCATACCACAAGACTTAAAACATGGAACTTGCTGCTTCCTCGCGTGACACTTCACATTAAGAGAACAGAGCAAGGACTGGTTGGCCTGGTGTCGCAATAATATTCCCTCAACACGGTTAAAACAGGCCTGTGGATTTCATTTAGGCTTATTACCCCTCGGGCAATTTTGTACAAAGGATATTGTCATCATCATGCACGTCTGTCTGTCCGTCCCTCTCCAATTTCTCGTTACCACCATATCTCAATAATACTATGCCCAGGACTATCAAACTTACATCACACATATGGTCACAAAACAGAAGCCTATTGAAAATCTCTCTACAACATTACAAGTAAGTGAGGTCGTGATCTGACTGAAAAATTGTTGAAAGCGATGTTAAATCCTATTCACTCGAAGAACAGGGTTTCATGCAAATTGTCTTTTTTTCTCAAAATAAGTGACTATGAAGTTAGGGATTAAGTTTGTTCAGCCATAATTATGTTTCCCCCAACTATGTTGGAGGGAGACATCTAGTATCTGTCTGTCCGTCCGCCCCCTTTTCTTGTCTGCAAGATATCTCGAGAACTACTGGACGGAATTTCACCAAACTTGGATGGAAGCTTCATTGGGATAGCCCCCTCATTTGATTAGGTTTTGGTGTGTGTGCATCCATTCATCCGTGTCCGGTGTCCGTCTGTCTGTCCGTCCCCTTTTCTTGTCTGCAAGATATCTCAAGAACTACTGGACGGAATTTCACCAAACTTGGATGGAAGCTTCATTGGGATGGCCCCCTCATTTCATTAGGTTTTGGTGTGTGTGCGTGCGTGCTTTCATCCGTGTCCAGTGTCCGTCTCTCTGTCCGTCTTCTTTTCTTGTCTGCAAGATATCTCAAGAACTACTGGACGGAATTTCACCGAACTTGGATGGAAGCTTCAATGGGATGGCCCCCTCACCTGATTAGGTTTTGGTGTGTGTGCGTGCGTTCATCCGTGTCCGGTGTCCATCCGTCCAGGCCTTGTTTGCAAGCTATCTTGAGAACTACTGGACAGAATTTCACCAAACTTGGATGGAAGCTTCATTGGGATAGCCCCCTCATCTGTTTAGGTTTTGGTGTGTGTACATCCGCCCGTCCATATCCGGCGTCCATCCGTCCGTCATTCTACTTGTACATGTATATACAGGTTTTGTCTGCAAGATATCTGAAGAACTACTGGACAGAAATTCACCAAACTTGAGTGGAAGCTTCATTGGGATAGCCCCCTCATCTGATTAGGTTTTGGTGTACATGTATGTGCGTCTATTCATCCGTGTCTGGTGTCCATCTGTCCGTCTAATTGTACATGTATATACAGGCCTTGTCTGCAAGATATCTGGAGAACTATTGGATGGAATTTCACCAAACTTGGATGGAAGCTTCATTGGAATACCCCCCTCATCTGATTTGGTTTTGGTGTGTGTGCATGCTATCATCCCTGTCCAATTTCTGTCTGTTCATCTGTCCATCTAATTGTACATGTATATGCCTTCTTTGCAAGGTATCTGGAGAACTACTGGACAGAAGTTCACCAAACTTGGATGGAAGCTTCATTGGGATAGCCCTCTCATCTGATTAGGGTTTGGTGTGTGTGCGTGCATTCATCCGTGTCTGTTGTCCGTCCACCCATATACTTGTACATGTATATACAGACCTTGTCTGCAAGATATCTGGAGAACTGCTGAACTGAATTTTTCCATTCTTGGATGGAAGCTTCACTGGGATAGCCCCCACATCTGATTAGGTTTTGTGCGAGCATTCCTCAGTGACTGGTGTCCGACCGTCCATCTACTTGTACATGTAGATAGAGCTTTGTATGCAAGAAATCTGGAAACTACTGGACGGAATTTCATCACACATGTACTCGGACATTCTCCCAACGTTAGAGTTTGTAACTGTCGGTAAACAACCTCTGACTGCACCCATATACAAATGCTTGGCGCACAGCCACAATGCATTTTTTCAACTAAGCCAGTGAGACAGCATGTTATGTTTTCCGGCTGACTACATCATTACAGCTGATCACCGTGTGGAGATGTCGCCAGGGAATAGTGTGTACCTGGGATAGGGCCTGTGAAGAATGTATTATATGGGCGCCCGGCCTGTTCCAACTCTATTTAGCCGGGACACTGGCCGCTAATGATAATAAAGCCAATGTGCCTATATGTATGTAGCTACAGGGTACGCACGGGTCCTTAAAAGTTTGTAAAAGTGCTTAATTTTTATATTGAAAATTCAAGGCCTTGAAAATTACAATTTTTTCCGTAGGTCCTTGAAAGTGCTTGGGTAAGTATGGCAATCCAGCAAAATGAAATAAAAACTCTACCGACGATCGTTGTTTCTGTCTCCTGTTGCCCGTCTCTCCTGTACATATGCTCTGGACTACGATAGTGTATTGCAGAGGTCTATTTGTAGCGCTGTTGCCGAGTGACTGAAATACATGCAAACGTGATCCATACTGGCAGATCTGACAAGTGTTTTCTTTGAAATAGAAATAACGTAATTGATGTTAGTGTTTCTACACTATTAGTGAAGATATTACGGTACTTTTGATCTGATTATTGACACAAAAGTTGATTGTCGGAAGAGACGTTTACGTAAGATAGTCCTTGATACAGGCGGTAATTTGATAGCAACTGAAGTGGAAGTCGTTTTCTGTCTACTTATTCTCTAAATTATACTGTCTGGAATGTGAATTAATTTTGCTGAACCCCTGATGTGATATTAGATCAAAAACATGGTTGTACATTTGGCTGTTTCGTCACCATCATCTATCGATCTGTCTTTCCTCTGAAATATTCTAGAATACATTTACATCTGAAACAGATCTGTCCAATTTTCTGATTAATTAAACCTTGGATTGATGCGGATCATGTTAGGCCTATATATACTTGAATAAAACTGGGTAAACAGGTGAGTGTATGGCCTATAAATGACAGAAGAGCTGCAGTCGAGCCATATTTCAAGCCAGAATAATGATCGGAGAAAGGTAAAGGGAATTCTTTTTCTGCTTTGAAACGTTTATTTCATTTTCATGAGAGTCATGATCTCGCTGTTACGAAAGCATAATATATCGAGGTTGTGTAAGCTGAATATATTATGAAGCGGGAACCGTGTACAAGCGCAAGTTTGGCTCACGTGTTATGCTATACAAGTATTGATCACGTGATGTTATTGCAACTCCGTATGGTGGGAAAATATACTACCAACACGTGGCATGTTGAAACTTTCATTCTACAGACCCACCCCAATTCTATGAAAGTATTTTAATACATATGTAAATCAAGGAATGAATGGATAAAGTGAATTGTTAGAAAGGGCAAGCAATTCATGTCTTTCGTTCAGGCGATATACTGGGTGGGATGAGCTCGTTTCATCTGGGAAGGTTGTATTGTCTCAGATGAGTTGGCCCTGATATGGGGCTTTAAATAGTGTCAGGCGCTTGATTAATTTTCTGTTCGTTTTATTGACATAAACAGTTCGAAAAGCCCTTCCACAATATTTCCCTATGAAGAGTAATCAAGAAATTATTAGGTTTGATTCTCAATCTGAAAATGACATAATCTGTGTTTCTTCATTAGATCATTTATATATTTTTCCCGTAAGACATCATTGGCGAAACCTAGTCTTCTCGGCCATGACAAAAATTCTGCAAGATTTCAAGAATGTCCTGCAGAGAAAATAAAGAAAATATCAGAATGTCTAAGTGAATATGCTCTTATCCCGTATGTACTAATACAATGATGTACGCGAATTTGTGATTTTAAACTGGCCGGACGTCCGATGAAACTAAGCTTTTCATTGTGAGCCGATCATTGCGGTCAATTAGTCGAACCTAATTTAATAGTTAAAGAGCAGGAAGAATGCATTTGCTCTTCCAAGAGAGAAAATAATGATGGGAAATGCAAGAGAATGGATTATTCACTGAATACGATCAAAGACGAAGAAGTCTGCCATTTAGCCTCTCGCGTCAAAAGTTAGTCAAAAAAAGGTAATTCGAATACGTCCGATTTTCTATAATTGGGTACTTGAATAATCGCTGTAGGTCCTTGAAAAGTCCTCAAATTTAATGCAAGAAAAGGCGTGCGAACCCTGTAGCTATTTCTCCCCGATCTAGCGTGATCTTGGATTTCCCCATGAAACTTTATCGCGATTTCTCAGGAACTACTGCATGGATCTTTCTCAAATTTGGTACACAGGTTCCCCTCGGGGTCTAGTTGTGCAAGATACCTTTTCTGGTCCGATTCGCAAATCCATATGGCCGCCAGGCAGCCATCTTGCATTTCCCCATGAAACTTTGTTATCGCGATTTCTCGGGAACTAATTCATGGATCTTTCTCAAATTTGGTACACAAGGTTCCCCTTGGGGTCTAGTTGTGCAAGATACCTTTTCTGGTCCGATTTGAAAATCCAATATGGCCACCAGGTGGCCATCTTGGAATCGACAATGAAACTTTATCGTGATTTCTCAGGAAGTACTGAATTGATCTTTCTCAAATTAGGTACACAGGTTCCCCATGGGATCTAGTTGTGCAAGATCTCTTTTTCGTCCGATTCATAATCCAATATGATCGCCAGGCAGCCATCTTGAATTTCCCCATGAAATTTGCTTATTGTGAATTCTCAGGAAATAACTGCATGGATTTTTCTCAAATTTGGTTCACAGGTTCCCCTTGTGGTCCAGTTGTGCAAGATACCTTTTTTGGTCCGATTCGAAAATCCAATATGTCCACCAGTTGACCATCTTGAATTCCCTCTCGAAACATTATCATGAATTCCCAGGAACTACTTCATTGATCTTTCTTAAATTTGGTACAAATTTTGTGCAAGATACCTTTTTTGGTGCGATTCGAAAATCCAAGTTACGCTATGTATGGAGTATAGAGAATATCCATACCTTCACCTTCTATATCAAGGAGTTCAAATGATTCCGAATTAAAATGTATTTCAAATTTTAAGTCAGTTTACTTTAGTCCATGCCGTTGCAAGTGAACTGAAGGGTCGGCTACACGAAGGGACATGACTCTTGTGATGCAACGTCACAACTTGACAACTGTAGACTACTGCATGTTTCGATCCGAGGGAGATAATTAGGATTCAGACACTTTCAAAGTTTCAACAATACTGCACGGAAGGGATCCCTTCGTGTACCATCTAATTACTATTTTCGAGCATGGTATCTTAAGAGATATCTCAAACTACATGTAGCCCAGTAAACAGAACGCAATTAGCATTCGTTTCTCATTATAAAACCTTAGGTCTGTTTCATAGCTCATACCAAAGTGCCCGAGAGATTTGTCTTGGCTTCCAGTACCCAATGATGACACGTGCAAAAAAAAGAAATACTACAAAATGAAGACGAAGGGTCCTCCATTCACTTTCAGACTAACTTTGTTCATTTCAGTTGTACTATAAGAACTGACATAAAGTACAGTTTCTTGGAACCTTGAAACTTGTAAAGATAATATCTTGGTGTTTTCCAGTGTCCTTTTTTCGCTCAAATTTAAAATTCTGCAAACAAAATTACAAATCAATTGTTTGTTCTTAGTAACAATGGACAAAAAGATCCTCTTGTCATTAGCTTACAATTATCTGACAATGGTGGGCGCCAAGATCCTTCAGGATCTCTCGTTATAGTATACAGAGGCTTTAGTTTTAATGATGCACTGAATGAAGCCATGTTTACTTGCTATATATCTTCTGAATATAAAATGTATGAAACTTCAAGATATATTAATTAATGTGTCTATGCCCCTGATAAATGATAGCTATTCTATGGAAATGATGAACAATATAACAATACAGCATTCTCTTCAGGATTTCCACAAAAGCCCCAGTGAATGGAAAACTATGGACAAAAGCCCCAATGGACAAATGCCCCAATGGACAAAAGCCCCAAAGGACCAAAACCCCAATGGACAAAAGCCCCATCCAACATTTAGTTTCAGGCCAGGACAATAAGATCGCAACTTTACCAATTTACCATTGCATAGTAGGGGTTTACTGGATTCCGATTGTCCATCCTTCCGTCCCTCTATGTGTCCGTGCATCCATCTGTTCGCCCGTCTGAAATTCATTTTCGGGCAATAACTTGAGCACCGTTCAGCGGATTCTTCTCAAATTTGGTATGCATATCCCATGCCATGAGGTGTCGCCTGGGATTGCATTTTGACCACTTTAGCAAATAGGTGGCCCCACTTGGTGGTTAAACCCTACATGTATATGCATTTCCGTGCAATATCTTGAGAACCTTTCATCAGATTCTTCTCAAATTTGGTATGTATATACGATGCCACAAGATGTTGCTTGGGTTAGACTGTTGAGGGGCTGAGGGGTTGTAGCACCGCTGGTGCCTCATGTTATATGCTTGTCGTGAGTTTTGATTTCTGCAGTCAAACCTGTGTGAGGGCATATATTGAAGGCTCTTCTTCTGTATTATAGGTGTGGAGAGTCCGGATATCGTAATCCTGTTGGCTCAGTACGGATTGACTTTGAGTCCGGCTATAATGAAGACCTCAAGGCTGAGGATCTTCCCGAGGGAATCATTGACCCAAATACAGCCCTCGTTAAAATGGACAACACGCTTGTGAGTTGAGATTATATCTGGGTAGACAATCTTTGGGAGTCAAAGAGGTACATGTGCATGTATATGACTCTGAGCCGGCATCTTTGAGGGATCAATGTAGCAAATTTCTGTTCAAACTGGAATGTACTCTGGTTCGTATTACTTCTGCCAGGCGTCGACAAAGAACTCTATATGTTTGTAGAGGATTTTAGGTTGCATCACTCATATGTTGTATAAAATAAAACATGTTGCTGTAATTCTAATTTCAACTGTTCATGTGATTCAATGCAAATGTTGTTGACTCAGTTTTCATTTCAAATTTGATTGAATGGTTTCAATCTGATGTTTGCAACATTATTCAGACAGTTAATTGCATTGATGTTGTTGTTGTATTTCAGTCCTCTGTGGATATTGATGCGACTGTCCGTACCGCCACTCAGCATGTCCTTGTACTGCAATATTACCTCCCAGACAGCTCTGGCTTCGATATGGACGTTGTCGTGGAGGTCAACGGTCAATCTATCAGAGGTAAACTTTCAGGGTGTGATTACATAGGCTTATTCTAATTTCAGTTTCATGAAAATGCCAATATTCCAAACTCAGTCTGATTTGAGTTTGACTGTATGTTGCCTTTATATCAAAGTAATGCTTCACTCAATTCTAAGCCTATTAATCTTTACTCCTCTGCCAAGTTTGGTCGAGGGATATTGTTGGCTAGTCTGTCCACTCTGCCAAGTTTGGTCGAGGGATATTGTCTGCTAGTCTGTCCACTCTGCCAAGTTTGGTCGAGGGATATTGTCGGCTAGTCTGTCCACTCTGCCAAGTTTGGTCGAGGGATATTGTTTGCTAGTCTGTCCACTCTGCCAAGTTTGGTCGAGGGATATTGTCTGCTATCTGTCCACTCTGCCAAGTTTGGTCGAGGGATATTGTCGGCTAGTCTGTCCACTTTGCCAAGTTTGGTCGAGGGATATTGTCTGCTAGTCTGTCCACTCTGCCAAGTTTGGTTGAGGGATATTGTCGGCTAGTCTGTCCACTCTGCCAAGTTTGGTCGAGGGATATTGTTGGCTAGTCTCTCCACTCTGCCAAGTTTGGTCGAGGGATATTGTCTGCTAGTCTGTCCACTCTGCCAAGTTTGGTCGAGGGATATTGTTGGCTAGTCTCTCCACTCTGCCAAGTTTGGTCGAGGGATATTGTCTGCTAGTCTGTCCACTCTGCCAAGTTTGGTCGAGGGATATTGTCGGCTAGTCTGTCCACTCTGCCAAGTTTGGTCGAGGGATATTGTTTGCTAGTCTGTCCACTCTGCCAAGTTTGGTCGAGGGATATTGTCTGCTAGTCTGTCCACTCTGCCAAGTTTGGTCGAGGGATCCATTATTCCCACAGATCAATTTCACATAAACTAGGATGAAAGTAACTCCGAAAATGGAAGTCATTGTGATAATGTCAGAGGGATATTGTCGGCTAGTCTGTCCACTTTGCCAAGTTTGGTCGAGGGATATTGTCTGCTAGTCTGTCCACTCTGCCAAGTTTGGTCGAGGGATATTGTCGGCTAGTCTGTCCACTCTGCCAAGTTTGGTCGAGGGATATTGTTGGCTAGTCTCTCCACTCTGCCAAGTTTGGTCGAGGGATATTGTTGGCTAGTCTCTCCACTTTGCCAAGTTTGGTCGAGGGATATTGTCTGCTAGTCTGTCCACTCTGCCAAGTTTGGTCGAGGGATATTGTTGGCTAGTCTCTCCACTCTGCCAAGTTTGGTCGAGGGATATTGTCTGCTACTCTGTCCATCTTGCTTATTAACACAATATCTGTTGAAGGATTAGTCAAGCTTTCTAAATTCATATAGCATATGTAACTGATGATTGGTTAGGAGCCCAGTGAAGATGACTGACTTTGAGCTATTTTATCTAGGTCAAATTTGAGTATTGGTGATAACTTTTGAAGGATTACATCTAGGCTTTTCAAATTCATACTACATATGCAACTGATGTCACTGGAAGCCTTTCCAATTTGATTGACCTTTGCCTATTTCATCAAGGTCAAATTCTAGTAATTGCAATATCTTGCGGGATCATAGCTCAGTGCTTCAAATTTACACGTCTCAAATTGATATACATCTAGGCTCTTCAAATTCATACAGCATATCCAACTGGTGATTAATTAGAAGCCTATTCAAGTTGAATGACCATGACCTATTTCATCAAGGTCAAATTCTAGTGGAGACAGTACATGTTAGGCATGCCCAGGTGTAAATTGAAGCCCATAAGGCCCTTGTTGATGAGAGCAATCACTCTTATCTCTGCAAACACTGTTACCTCCTTAAATACTCTAATCAATTGGGCTGCAAAAACTGTTCTCATAAAATCCTCTCATCAATCAAGCTGCAAACACTGTTAACTCATTAAATACTCTCATCAATCAGGCTGTAAACACTGTTATCTCTCATCAATCAGGTTGCAAACACTGAAATCTCATAAAATACTCCTCAATCAGACTGCAAAAACTTCTCATAAAATCCTCTCATCAATCAGGCTGTAAACACTGTTAACTCATAAAATACTCATCAATCAGGCTGCAAACACTGTTAACTCATAAAATACTCATCAATCAGGCTGTAAACACTGTTAACTCATAAAATACTCATCAATCAGGCTGTAAACACTGATAACTCATAAAATACTCATCAATCAGGCTGCAAACACTGTTTATCTCATAAAATACTCTCATTAATCAGGCTGTAAACTCATAAAATACTCATCAATCAGACTGCAAACACTGATAACTCATAAAATACTCATCAATCAGGCTGTAAACACTTATCTCATAAAATACTCTCATTAATCCGGCTGTAAACACTGTTAACTCATAAAATACTCATCAATCAGACTGCAAACACTGGTAACTCATAAAATACTCATCAATCAGGCTGCAAACACTTATCTCATAAAATCCTCTCATTAATCGGGCTGTAAACACTGTTAACTCATAAAATACTCATCAATCAGGCTGTAAACACTGTTATCTCATAAAATACTCTCATCAATCAGGCTGTAAACACTGTTATCTCATAAAATACTCTCATTAATCAGGCTGTATCAACTGTTACCTCACAAAATACTCTCATCAATCAGGCTGCAAACAGTGTTACCTCATAAAAATCCTCTAATCAATCGGGCTGTATCAACGGTTATCTCATAAAATCCTCTCATCAATCAGGCTGTAAACACTTATCTCATAAAATCCTCTCATCAATCAGGCTGCAAACACTGTTATCTCATAAAATACTCTCATTTATCCGGCTGTAAACACTGTTATCTCATAAAATACTCTCATCAATCGGGCTGTATCAACTGTTATCTCATAAAATACTCTCCTCAATCAGGCTGAAAACACTGTTATCTCATAAAATACTCTAATCAATTCAGACTGCATCAACTGTTATCTCATAAAATGCTCTAATCAATCGGGCTATATCAAATGTTATCTCATAAAATCCTCTGATCAATCAGGCTGTAAACACTGTTATCTCATAAAATACTCCAATCAATCGGGCTGTATCAAATGTTATCTCATAAAATCCTCTCATCAATCAGGCTGTAAACAATGTTATCTCATAAAATACTCCAATCAATCGGGCTGTATCAAATGTTATCTCATAAAATCCTCTCATCAATCGGGCTGTAAACACTTATCTCATAAAATACTCCAATCAATCGGGCTGTATCAAATGTTATCTCATAAAATCCTCTGATCAATCAGGCTGTAAACACTGTTATCTCATAAAATACTCTCCTCAATCAGGCTGAAAACACTGTTATCTCATAAAATACTCTAATCAATCGGGCCGTATCAACTGTTACCTCATAAAATACTCTCAATCAGGCTGAAAACACTTATCTCATAAAATACTCTAATCAATCGGGCTGTATCAACTGTTACCTCATAAAATACTCTCCTCAATCAGGCTGAAAACACTTATCTCATAAAATACTGTCATCAATTCAGACTGCATCAACTGTTATCTCATAAAATACTCTCATCAATCAGGCTGTAAACACTGTTATCTCATAAAATACTCTAATCAATCGGGCTGTATCAACTGTTAACTCATAAAATACTCTCCTCAATCAGGCTGAAAACACTTATCTCATAAAATACTCTAATCAATCGGGCTGTATCAACTGTTACCTCATAAAATACTGTCATCAATTCAGACTGCATCAACTGTTATCATAAAATACTGTCATCAATTCAGACTGCATCAACTGTTATCTCATAAAATACTGTCATCAATTCAGACTGCATCAACTGTTATCTCATAAAATACTCTCCTCAATTCAGACTGCACCAACTGTTATCTCATAAAATACTGTCATCAATTCAGACTGCATCAACTGTTATCTCATAAAATACTCTCATCAATTCAGACTGGATCAACTGTTATCTCATAAAATACTCTCCTCAATTCAGACTGCACCAACTGTTATCTCATAAAATACTGTCATCAATTCAGACTGCATCAACTGTTATCTCATAAAATCCTCTCATCAATTCAGACTGCATCAACTGTTATCTCATAAAATACTGTCATCAATTCAGACTGCATCAACTGTTATCTCATAAAATCCTCCTCAATTCAGACTGCATCAACTGTTATCTCATAAAATACTCTCATCAATTCAGACTGCATCAACTGTTATCTCATAAAATCCTATCATCAATTCAGACTGCATCAACTGTTATCTCATGCCGATACCTTCTACAGTATTGCACTTATTTGGTACATGTTTGTACATGACAGTAGTACAGAAGCACTGTAGAAGCGGCTTGTTGTGATGAATAGATCATCAATAGATCAGACTTTTCCTTACCTTTCGACAAATTTTGCAAATGTTTATTGTGACCCTCTTTAAGACTATTCAGTATGCGACTACTCAGCATGAAAAACAATTTGTGACGTTCATGAATATGGATATTAGTGAACGTAATTAAGTAACCTTTTTCATGCAAATCACTCTCCTCCCAGCTTTGTCCCCCTTTCCATGATTTTCCACAGCGAAGCACACCAATTGACATGATTGATGGACAACTTTTTTACACACTTCCATGAGTTTCTCAGTTATGGCCATTTATCCTAGACATCAATATATGCTACAGTACATTGTTTTCCAGAGATGCTTAGTATTATGTAAGTGTGCACTGTCCTGTTTAGTTACCTGTTTCAATGATTTCTCCAGAGTTCTGCTTGAATGATTTCTCCAGAGTTCTGTTTCAATGGTTTCTCCAGAGTTCTGTTTGATTGATTTCTCCAGAGTTCTGTTTCAATGATTTCTCCAGAGTTCTGTTTCAATGATTTCTCCAGAGTTCTGTTTCAATGGTTTCTCCAGAGTTCTGTTTGAATGATTTCTCCAGAGTTCTGTTTCAATGATTTCTCCAGAGTTCTGTTTCAATGATTTCTACAGAGTTCTGTTTCAATGGTTTCTCCAGAGTTCTGACACTTTATCATCAATATCATCAATACATGCTATAAGCTTTCATGTACATTTTTGTTCAGACAACATGTATTTAACTCCCTGATTGCTTGAACTTAGAGAAAAAGTGTGATACTCACATATGTAAATAATAACTATTATGTAGATGTAATCTGTCAGACTGTTTTTAACCCTGCACAGCCTTGAAGTGAAGGGTAAAGGTGGCGGGGGCAGGGGAAGCATAATCTAAGCAATCTCTGATTGAGCAATCTGCTGCTTTGTGGAAGTCGTGTTGGGCCAATCGGCAAATGATCCAACAAATCTTAATATGGCATCATCAGTCTTTACAGTCTCGTTTTCATGCTGTACCAGCTTTGGCAAATATGGCTGTGCTGGGGGGATAGGAGACAAAAATGAACAAAGAATTCTTTTCCCTCTTCAGTGGCAAGAGTAAAACCTTTACAGTAGAAACATATTTGAATTGAGTGAAGAATGTATTTAACCGTAGTGTAGTGTTCAAGAGGATAATGTGTAATGGTTGGATTTGATTAAACATACCCGAGCCGCCTGACCAATGATTCAGGACTCAGAAGGACTCATCAATTACCTCCTCTGTATCCTGATTATCCATCTGATGTAAGGGAGGTCACCCACCTAAACCTTATAGGTTCTCTTCTCTGTCATAGGGTCAATTTCATTTGAGACATTGCATTTAATATTTCCTGAAATACCTGATGGTTAAGTGCTCTGGATGTGACTAATCAAATCTGACCTATTTTAGACATTCCATTGACATCCATACATACCAGAGGAATTGAAATGCCAGCTGCCATGCAAACAAGTGATGTACACACCAGTGATGTACACACCAGTGATGGCAACCATACACACCAGTGATGGCAATTGGGTCAATCTGACTGGATTTGATCACGCCAATCTCTCTGGCTGGGAAATACATGTAACATCTCAAGAGAAGCCACCATTTTTCTTTTTTCTTTCAGGTCATTTCCACCCCACTCACTGCCCCGGAGTCTCAGGATGTCGAGGGACTGTTTATTTTGACAATCAGATGACTGACAATATTATCAACCTTCAGGACCCTAACGCCCATATCATCATTAACAGCACTGGTGATAATGAAATCTGGCTGGTCAGTTGGTCTCCATCATGATTTTAAAATCGATACCAGTACAGAATTTTGAAGATTGTCGCGAATATTAAATGCCACCATTACAAATGTCCAGGTGGTGAAACTAAAATGCGAATATGCGGAATTCCACATTAAGCAGATTCGGAGATTTTCTGTGAAAATTTTGATTTCAGAGATCGACCTCACCTTGTTTTCATTTGAGCCAATCTACAGTTGATTGCTAAAGCATTTGGCAGATGGTGGTTGTTGTGCAATTGGGTCGTTGCTGTTGTGGGTCTCGTGTGGCTGAGGTTGGCTAGAATGCTCATTATGGAAAGACTTTTATTCCCACCCATTTGAATTGTTTTCTTGGGGGATAACGATGTTGAGTAAAAGAATTAAGTGGGTTTCATCCGATTGGGAATGCAACAACAATAAACCATTATTTTAAAAAATCTGTGATTTTGTTTCTTCCACATGAATCTCTTCGCTCACTCAAAAATGCCAAACTTAAATATTCATGAAGATACATGTAACCTTTCACTCTCGCTTATAAACAAGAGAAATGAATGCTTTCGAAAATAACACATTTCACAGTAGTCTCCATTCTCACTACCAATACCCAGGGAAAATAAATTGACTCTGTTGTTGTGCATGTGTGACTTGAGTGAGGACTTTAGTTGAGATTAAAAGTTGTGCAGCTGTCAAATGTCTTTTCGTTAATGTTTCTCTTTCTCATGACATAGTATTGTTTTGCAGGACTATGCATTGCTGATTCCTGCCACCCAGTACCACTCCTCTATACTGGACATACAGGCCATCGATAAATCGGGAGAGTTTATCACCAATTGTGCTGGTGAATATTTTGACATCACGTGAGTAGTTCTATGATTTTGAGCGGTCTTCCCGAACATATGTTCAGGGTATTTTTATTCCGTGCCAGACCCAGGTCGGTGAATACAGAAATGCTGTCTGTTCCGGTTTGTCAGAAATTCTTGTTACCACGAGAACTTCAAATTTTAACTGAAGATATACTAGGTACATGTAAATAGCTTTAATGCTATTGATAGCGAGGACAATAGGTCAACTTTTGGTCACTGCATCCTCAGGCCCAGTCTGTATAATATCCATTCTGTATCTTGTGGTCTGGGTCTGCAAGGCGCTTCACTGGTGACTGTAGTCTCACACCGCTGAACCAGCACGGGTTCGAGCCCAGCTGGTCCATGTGTGGAAGTTTGTTAGTTACTTGCCGACAGGCGGAAGTTCTCTCCGGATAGTCCGGTTCCCTCCACCAACCAAACTCACTGTCACCCTATAACCTTGAGTGTGACATTTAATGAAATCCCCCCTCCCCCCCTCCCCCCCTCTTGTGGTCTGATTCAGCAAACATTTCAAAAGTTTACAAGGTATTGTAGTAACTTCTGCTACCTAGATATTAGCCAGTATAGAAGACAGCCTTACCTGCCGGTTAAAACCCTGAGAGAGCAAGTCAGCAGGTCTTGTCAGTCTCTTGCAGTCCAGGTCAAGTCGTTCTCTGGCTTCTCTTGCAAGCCCGCGAGTCACTCTCATTGGCTAGAGGGCAATCAGCGCCCTCTACCAAGGGGAGAGAGAGAGAGGAGACAACTCTTGTAATATTAAAGCAATTGTCTCCCCTGCTACACTGGCCTAATGTTCGTTAATAGTCTTTGATATTCTATCACTGAAATGTGAGAAAACCTATTCTTACTACACTCTTCCCCCTTTTCTTTTTTGAGGAAGGGCGTACCAGCGACTGCAGTCTAAAACTCCAGCAAAGTATTCGCAAGGATAAAAAACATACCATAAAAGTACGGAACTGTACCTAAAGCTTCCTCTACTTTGAACTGGGCTAAAAACCGGACATTACCTAATAACAAACTACGTAATATTAGTCCGACAATAAAATACCCAACCCCAGATCACGGAAGCTGATCTCTAACCCCAACCCTCCGGTCGATTTTTCAACAGACCTCTAATTTCCCAAAGAAGACCCAAAGGAGCTGGAGCGAACTGGCCCACTTTAAGTACCAGTCCGACTCACTATGGAATCTTATAATGTCAATTTTATAATGTCAGCCCCTCTTAAACTGAGAGACTAGCTACACTATACAGCCTGTCAAGAAACAGACCGACTAATGAAATACTTGCCAGACTCTCCTACATTGAGGGACTGACTATATCAGACAGTCTATAAAGTTTTGACTAACTGACTATATCAGACAGTCTATCAAGTTTTGACTAACGACAATAGCGACAATAACTTTTAGACTGTCAGCACTCGATGAGAGCTTGCCCAGTTTGAAAACCTATCAGTCCCTATTAAATTGAAAGACTGGCTATAATCAGGTTGATCAAGGACTAACTGCCAGACTCAAGTAACTAGAGGGACTGGCTATATCAGATATCCCATCAAGAATAGTTTGACTTAGGCAATAACTGCAAGACACTCAGTCTCTCAGTAGTTGAGTGACTGGCTAACGAACATAGTCTGACTAATACAGTAACTGCCTGTCAGTCCTCCATACATTGTGGGACTACTCGTATAGCTCAAGGCTTCAGGAAACCAATATCCTCTGTATTCATCAACAGAGACACACACATGAAGAATCAACGCATGTGAAACACCCGTGCACAAGGTGCCGCTAACACGTCAACTCAACATGTGGATGAATCTGCAGGACCAGAAGGAATATCGGAATCTATTGAACAGAAGTGCACTGCGTTGCTGATGTTACCGCATTGCCAATGATCAATTAGCCAGGGTCTGAATAAACATATCCAAAATGATCCCCGAATTTGATCAGACATAATGCTTCACAGTGAGCATTCAACCAAACAAGGTCAAGGCTTGTCCGATGTCCGACTTTTATTTCAGACCCTGATTCAATAAATTAAACCGGGATGACAAACACCGGTACATAACGCACTGGGGCTTCCATAGAGAAGACACAAGCAGAGTTTTGGCCACAAACTCCCCCGGCCCTGTGTCTCCAACATGGATTGCCCCGTCATTCTCTCCCCTTGTTAAATCATCCCTCACAATTCGCACTCTCCTCGGCAAAAACTCATATAGAATCCAAGTAACTTACATTTAACACCATTTAACCATTGCCGAATGATGTGCCAACCGTGAGGGTTGAACCCACAGATAAAATTTAACCCAAACCACCATTCCACAACCCCATTCACTCCACTTTCACTCGAGCCTTTCTCCTAACCCCCTAAAAAGTTGAACATATCTCCATCACACCACCACGCAACACACACTGCACATTTTTCCAACACACATCACATGTTCTCCCAACACACCAACTGTTCTAAAATAGGTACACACACCACACTCTACTGAACACTCAATCTACCAAAAATAATCATTCTGAAATATTGGTCCACACACCACAAATCCACCAACACACCATTATCCAACACAGCACATCATTATCCAACATCCACACCTATCACAGATTTCTTGTCAGACATTTTATCATTTTTTTTTATCTTTCCCCCAACAACCAAAAAACAACCTACACAACATCAAACCAAAATGCCACACCACCTATATCAAAATACAAAGACAACATCAAAATCAACTCAAAACAGTGTGCTAGATGGTGCCACATGCCATTGCCCACTGCCAATCTGCATTGCCCCCTAACATTACCAATGCTAAAAGAGAACTAAACTGAAGCATTGTCCAAACCGGTCATCATGCATCAACATTTTACTGCAGGAACCCCCATGTTCCCAATAACCAGGGCCTTCTTCCTAAAGTCAACGACACAGCCATAAGCGGACAGAAAGTCCGAGCCCAGTAACAAATCTTGAACCACCGGGGCTACAACCATGTCTCCAAAACAGTTCAACCCTGCAATGGAAAGGGGAACCTGTCGAACCAACATTCCCATACTGGCCGTACCCTGAAATGCACCAGTTAGCTTAATGGGAGTGGATGACAGTCCCATAAGCCCTAACTTTCCAAATAATTCCGGACTCATCACTGTTACCTGAGAAGCAGTATCCACTTTCGCACTCACTGGAACGGACCCGACCCTGACCGGAACTACCATTGCCCCCTTCCGAGCCCCAGACACGGTAACGCCTCGAACGGCAGCAGTCGACCCGGCACAATCTGACAAGGAAGGTCCTCCCGTGGTAACCAACCCATCAAGATTAGTGCGAACGGGGCAACTTCGCCTTATGTGTCCTAATTGGTGACAAAGATGGCATTGTACTTGGGGACATCGGAAACTCTTATGCCCATTTTTCCCACACGAGTAACAGGTAACTCTGTTAATAGGGGCTTCACTGGCTACCGGTAGCTCGGGAGAATTAACAAGTCTCAATGGAGACTCACCCCGACCCTCCCGTAAAAAATCCCCTCCCACAGGCTCGAGTTCTGTGGAAACTAGACGGACCTCTGCTACATTCAAAGCTTGATGATTATACAGTGAGGCGTTGACACATGTCAACGCATCCTGAATAGTTTTGGGGTCTTTCTCCATAGCAAACAAAACTATAGCCTGTGGTTCATGACAACCTTTGAAAAATTGTTCCACAGCTATCGATTCGACTAACTCACGTGGAGCCCCCGGATACCCCTTCACAGCTAACTCAACACACCTATAAGCAAAATCAGCCAAAGTGTCATCGGCCCCCCGCTCCTCCACCTGCAACCGATGTCGGATTGCCTGAGGAGGCTCGAGATCGCCATACCGTTTGTCTAAGGCTTCAAACAGCTCATCGAAAGAATTACAAACTGCTTTCGGTAAGAAAGAGTAATACTCGATGGCCTTGCCATGCATACACTCAGTCAAACGCTTTAGAGATTTGGCCTTGCTCCACTTCCGATCTTGAGCTTCTAATTCAAATTTAATTTTAAACGGCGACCAACCTTTGGCATCGCCGGAAAAACTAATGTTTTCGGAAGTGGACGGCTGCTACTACGTGTAAAAGGTGATGCTGAGGGGCTACGGCCACGTGATGTTAAAGGGCTACGGCTACGCCAGCGTACTGTTCGAGGACCACGGAGAAGTCGACGTGATCTCGAACTCGCTTTATGTTGCCGGATAGGCTGCGAAACATTTGACCCTATTAAATTATCTCCCTTGTCCTCCTGACCATGAGCAATGTCAGAATGATCAATGGATGGAGAGGAATGGCTACCTTTGTGCTCCTCCCCAACCTTACTATGTGAAGGGACGAAAGGGTCAGAGATGGGCACAGAAGGGTGCTCCACCCTCTGATGATGCCCTGACCCCTCACAAGCATCCACCACTCCTGCATCCATATAATGTGCATGCTGGGTACCCTCACCAGAATTACATTCCCCACCCCCCAACCCCGGCATTTGCGCAACATTGACCACAGACAAATTTTCCTGCTCATCATTACCCATTGTCAGCCTAACAGCACCATCACCAGTCTGCACTGAACTAGCATCAGCCCCCACCCCTCTAACCATTGGAGTAGACGTCTGGCCACGCATCATGGTCACCAGCATTCCAACCTGGTCCCCCATGTTGGTAAACCCTGCCCCTAATTGGGTCTCCATCCCCCTCAATTCCGTTCCCACCCAGCTCTCCAATTTACAAACCTTCTGAACACATTCTCTCTGGTTAGTTGCCAGCTGATCGATTCTGGCGACACATTCGCCCTCGTTAGATACCAGCTGACCGAACTTGTTAATACATTCTCGCAAGCTCTGAGAGAGACTCTGAACAACAGATTCCCTTTCCCCCTTAAATTTTGAATGTGATTTTCCATCTCAGTTCGCAATTCGCCTACATGTTTTTCAATTAAATCTGAAACATACTCAGGGCAAATGGAAACATCTACCCCACTAATAAGAGAATTCTCCATCAAAGGATTCTTCTGGAATTGTTCAATATTATGTGCCATTGATACGTCTACTGGTACCAGTTCTGTCATGGTGTGAATTGTGGGACTCCACAAAAATGCAAATGCAAGTATTCAATAAACTGCAATACTCACTTCCAAAAGTGATTATTCAACTCAAACCCATCAGGAAAAATGAAAAAGAACAAGACCCTTCAAAACAAGTGCATCACACGTTACCACAGTCAACACGTTGTTGCAACTTTCCTGTGGAGTCCAAAAACTAGAAACAAACCAAGCCAAATAAAATACAAAATAATCGATGTCACTAGTAGCCCAGTTAAAGCGTAATGTTGATGCTACACCAATTGTTTTTATTTTTTATTTCTTTTTCTTTTTTTTCAACTAAATGTAAGAGTTTGTGTTTTAATAAACACCAATCACTCAACCAAAATCAGATGGTGTCACTTGACACCACCAGACCACTATGTAATTAAGTGTAGCGCCGATATGTCAACACTCAAAAGAAAATTTTAATTTTTTATATTTTTTTTTTTTTTTCCAAAGTAAACTCAAGGATATGTGTTTGAATAAACACTAAACCCTCAATCAAAATCAGATGGTGCCACTTAACACCACCAGACCACAATCAAATTGAGTGCAGTGTTGATATGTCAACACTCAAATCTCAAAATACAATCAGAGTTTGTGTTGTATTGAACACCAAACAATCAACCACATTCACCAGATCAAAATCTGATTAAATATGGTACAAGTTTGTTAACACCCCACCACCAAAATATTGACTGTTTATTTAAACTCAAAATTTATTATTCCCAAAATACTGAGTGTATTTCAGCAACACTGATCACTCACCCTCTTTACAGGGTAAGTCACCAATGAGTACACCATCAAGGTTTACAGTGTATACTGACCACCACAGAATATGAGGTCAATTCAATTTCAATCAGAATGAACACCAGCAATTTATCTATTCACTATGTACACTCACAGGTAGCATTCAGCTACAAGTAACACCTCACGAAAAGCCACAAAGTTAGTAGCCAAGCTATGAAGATAAATTTTGACCAAGTCCAAAAATAAACTAGGTACCAATATATTAGCAAATCTATTGAAACATTAATTTGAATGTTCTATGCCATGGCTAGCAAGAATTTCAATCAAACGAGAGAATATCCCCCACATTCAATGTAAGCACCAGCTAATCCCTCGCGCAATAGCTACCAGGAAATAGCCAGCTGAACTTGACGACGAAATTGGGCGAATTCCAAAAATTACTAAATTGAACTCTAGCCTTTAGGCCATAGATTTTCAGTGAATGTCCCAATCAAATTCACAAAAACTGACCACCGGAAAAGTCAATGTAGTTTGACCGATAATACAAAGCCAAACTATTGCTATACATTGTAAGTCGACCACACCAGTGAAAAATGGTCAACAGAAATTGACAGTGAGATAGACTCCCACAAACAAGTCTCGATAAGACAACCGTGCAAAAATATACCAGTGGCACAGCAAGAATAACCACAATTTGTCAACAGCACGACTGATGAATCCACGTACATCACAAGGTCATGCAGTACATGACCCTGTACCCCAAACTCAATCACCGAACCGAAAGGATATAACTAATCTGACCGCGTTCAGTCACTAAAACTTCATCCCATGCTCCAAATCTTCTCCAAAAAACCCCAACATTACCAACCCAACCACCGAGCACATAACAAATATAATTATCATGGGACAGGACTATGAACAAAACACAAAAATACACATATGGACACACAAACAGTACCGGTACACATACATGACAACACAAACATTAACATATAAACCATTCAAATATTGCACCTTCAAAACCTTTATCCCAACTTCTACTCCTAATTTTCCCTACCAAATACTATCTCAGAAAAAAAAAAAATACTTCAAAATTCACCAAATCACACAAAATTCTAGCTAAATCTAAGGTGCAATATTGAAGGCAACCAGCAGGCAAGTCTGCCCGCTACACTGGCCATCTAACCAACCTAAACAATTACAATCCTATTCCTTTTTATTCCCGAATGTAACCCTTCAAGTTACTGTCGTTGTTGTTGTTGTTCCAAATAACAACGTGTCGGGCCAAACTCGCAAAATTTTCAAAAGGAACGCGAACTCAAACCAAATTGTAAACTGGGGTAGTTCAAAATAACCCCGCTTCACTCGCGATAAATTATACCCAGACAAATATGGCAAATCAAGTCGATCTGACGAAAGAGAAGACTATCAAGGGTCCAATTTTCGTCACAACACAAAGACTGTTTTTGGCTAAATTCACGAAACAATCATTGTCAAACTACTCCATATATTGCACAGAGCTTCAGAACTATTGCTGTATAATCTTTAGTTCACAACCAATGAAAGCCGAATCAATTTCATTTGGAAAATCCGCCATCGCGAAAAAACGTGACCATGCCGACGAGAAAATAAAATATTCCAGAACTTCGCTGGAAGCTCAAATTTTCACAAAACCCCTTTTATAAAGTAAAACACTTCCAGCTTATATCGACCCAATCGTAAATGAAAGCCAACAAGTTAGTCAGGACTCGGAAATGAAGATTTTCACACCCAAATTTTCAAAACCTCAAAATGGCCGCCCATCTGGACACTGCATTCAGACCGCCATCAAGACGTAAATTTGCCTAATAATAACCACAAATCTACGCTTAATACTTTAACTTCTGATCACCAATTGTAGTAACTTCTGCTACCTAGATATTAGCCAGTATAGAAGACAGCCTTACCTGCCGGTTAAAACCCTGAGAGAGCAAGTCAGCAGGTCTTGTCAGTCTCTTGCAGTCCAGGTCAAGTCGTTCTCTGGCTTCTCTTGCAAGCCCGCGAGTCACTCTCATTGGCTAGAGGGCAATCAGCGCCCTCTACCAAGGGGAGAGAGAGAGAGAGGAGACAACTCTTGTAATATTAAAGCAATTGTCTCCCCTGCTACACTGGCCTAATGTTCGTTAATAGTCTGTGATATTCTATCACTGAAATGTGAGAAAACCTATTCTTACTACAGTATTATCCATGTGATCTGAAACTAGACCGATTTATTATCTTTCATGTCAAAAATCTGGGTCAAATACTGATAATGATTGTTTGTACTATATCTTGAGGTTATTCACCAAACTTCTCTTATCTTCACAGATTCTTTGCTGAAGAAGCATCTTATTATCGCTGCCTCTGAGTGTGTTGTGTGCGGCAAACATTTTTTTTAGCATGATCTCGGGGGAACGATCAATTCACTTCAAAGGTTTACAGAAAATATATTGGACAAATAGCCATCACACTATTGATATTAGGGTGAATATGTCAAAAGGTCAAGGTCACAGCACCCCAGAACAGAATTTAATATTGTCCAGAATACATCTTAATCTTGTGATTCACCAAACGCCTTGAAACTTTACTAGAGTGTTTTCATGACATTCCAAGAGACCTATTTACTTTCAGGTAAAATGTTAAGGTCATTACCCTTCAACATTCTCATATAGTTGTTATTAACCAATCTATCCAACAGTTCACAGAAATCATCCAAAAACTGACCTGGCTTGTTTAGACTATATTGAATTCATTGAATTTCTCAATTCTTTATGGGTACATGTGATTCCAAAGTTCTAATCTCATTGATTTGTGTTTTGAGATTCTTAGCCATATACTATTTTGTATGTCTGTACTTCAGACCCATGTACATGTTGGAGCACTCCATCTTATTACTGATTCATGAACCTAATAATATGTTTGTAATATAGCGATGGAGGAGACGGAGAAAGATTGATGGGGAATTTGTGTTACTAATATAAGCTGTATGTGAAGTGTTCAATGTTTTGTTTGAAGACCGGTTATGTTCAGGGAAATACTTTGAGATATCAGGTATACTGGAAATCAGATTTATTTGAAAAACAAGTGGGTGTCTGTGAATGGGTGTGTGTGAATGGATGTGTGTGAATGGGTGTCTCTGTGAATGGGTGTGTGGGAATGGGTGTGTGTGAATGGGTGTCTGGGTGTGTGTGAATGGGTATGTGTGAATGGGTGTGTGTGAATGGCTGTCTGTGAATGGCTGTGTGTGAATGGGTGTGTGTGAATTGCTGTGTGTGAATGTGTGTGTGTGAATGGGTGTCTGTGCATGGGTGTGTGTGAATGGGTGTCTGTGCATGGGTGTCTGTGCATGGGTGTGTGTGAATGGGTGTCTGTGAATGGGTGTCTGTGAAATTTATAACAATATTTTAAGTATAAATAAAATGAGAAAAATGATCTGACCATAATGGGATACATTCCTAGAAGAGTCTCTCGTCAGCTTTCACATCACGTTGAACTGCTTTGCTCCCCTTCCAATCAAGGTTGTAACATAAGGTAGACTGACATGATGAATGAAGAATGTAAGAATCATGTTTCATAGTTAAAATCCTGGTGAGTATATCAAACTATTCTTTCTGTTTCAGTGTATAAATTTCTTCTTTTTCACAGAATTGATGCCCCGGAGGTTTGCAGAGCCGGTGTATTCACTTTGACAACAGACAACAACAATGGCGCCCTACCCTGCGAGTGCAACATCGATGGATCACTAAGTTTCAACTGTGATGTTTATGGTGGCCAGTGTAACTGTCGGCCGAATGTGATTGGACGAGACTGCTCTGAATGCAAAACTGGCTTCTATGGCTTCCCGAGATGTCATCGTAAGCAATAATAAGCAGAAGTTAATTAACCAACCAGACAAAGCAGATAAAGCATGCCTCTGAGTTTCAGTGTTGAAGAAAACTCTCCCCCTCCTCTTTGAGATTTCTTGTCACTTGATTGTATGGTGTAAAAGTTAACAAAAACGGATAATTTGCAGTTGTATGTTTATCCCTTTAGCGGTTTATGGCTTCATTTGCAGCTGTACATTTTTACCCCTCAGCCCCTGACATGTACATAGCTGAGCGGATGATTAGGATTGTTTTTCAAGAACGTGCATAATCCAATATGGCCACTGTCAGTCATATTAGATTTTATTGGATTTTAAGCAGGTTGATCTTGTTTGGACTGGAGTATGATATCTACTTCAAACTTGGGGAGTGCCTTGACATTGTGAGAGGACAGTTGGGATTGTTTCATGCACATGCATAATCCAATATGGCCACCATGTATCAGTGATTTTGGAGCATGTTACATTTTAAGCTGTTGGATCTTCTCCAGACGATAACTATAGGATGACCCAACTGTCCACTTCAAACTCCAGAGAGTGGCTTGACATCGGTGAGAGGATGGGATTGCTTTTCAGTTATCTACATGTATGTATTCCAAAATTACTGCAATTAACCATCTTGGATCAGCAGTTTGATGTTGTCTGGACGACAACTCTAGAAGGATTCCAACCGATTGACTTCAAACTTGGAGAATGGCTTGACATCAGTGGGAGTGTGGAATTGCTTTTCAGGTTTCTTGAATTTTAAGCGTTTGGATCTTGTATAGGCAGTAACTCGAGAAAGCAAAGTCTGTTTTTTATTCAACTAAATTTTTTTACAACATTATTACTTTCCCCTGCTAAACCTCATGAACACTATTGACTAATAACTATATTGCACATCTTACTTTTGAATCATTATCTTTTAACATTGAACTTAAAAATTATTTTCAAAAACTCTGTCCTCTTCCCAACTTCATTTCATCTCACCAACTTCACTGTCAACTTGCAAAATGGCCACTGTCGGATGCATATCTCCTCAGAGAGAGCTCTATTCTTTAGAAGTGGGATATTATTGACCAAAAAAAAAATTACCATAGAGGTCCATGCAGTGCCAGTTATGGTGCATCCACCATAAGTGGTGCTGCTGGTGGGGATCGTGGACCTCTAGGGTCGATTTGTTCCATCATAACTAGGGCTTTTGCTATGGAGAATGTGGACCTCTACGATCAATTTTTTTTGTGGTTTTCATGGCAACGTCACGGAAAAAGGCCATATGACAATGTGAACGTGATAAAAGCCTAACCATTACGGCTACAGATTTCAAATTTGCTATGTCGAATTTGGGTACATTGCAATGGTTTCCTTAGACTTCAAATTTGGTATACAGGATTGTTGGGTGCTCAACCACAGGCCTATTGATTTTGGGTACATGTGCGATCATGTGATAATTTTTGTGGTTTCCATGGCAATGTCACATAAAATGCTCATATGGCAATGTGATTGCAATAGAAGCCAAACCGTTTCAGCTAGTGACTTTCAATTATCCAATTATTATCCCATCTTGTCCAATGCAGCATCCAACATTGGCCCATGTGCACTGAATTCCAACATATATGTATTTTTGTCCTCCGCCACGAAGTGGTGGGAGGACTTGGAAATGCTAGCCTTCCGTCCGTCCTTCCGTCCGTCCGTCCCTCCGTCCGTCCTCCGTCCGTCCGTCCGTCCGTCCGTCCCACATCTTGTGAACGCGATATCTTGAGAACAATTCGACCAATCGACTTCAAACTTGAGAAGGTGCTTCACATCAGTTAGACGGCCATTGGTATTGATTTTCACTGAGGTACGTAATCCAAGATGGCCGCCATCGACGATATTGGATTCTGTCCGTCCCACATCTTGTGAACGCGATATCTTAAGAACAATTTGACCGATTGACTTCAAACTTGAGAAGATGCTTCACATCAGTTAGACGGCCATTGGTATTGATTTTCACTGAAGTACGTAATCCAAGATGGCCGCCATCGACCATATTGGATTCTGTTCGTCCCACATCTTGTGAACGCGATATCTCAAGAACATTTCCACCAATCAACTTCAAGCTTGGGAATGTTCTTCACATCAGTCAGACGGCCATTGGTATTGATTTTCACTGAGGTACGTAATCCAAGATGGCTGCCATTGGCCATATTGGATTCCATCCGTCCCAGATCTTGTGAACGCGATATCTCGAGAACAATTCAACTAATCGACTTCAAACTTGGGAAGGTTCTTCACTTCAGTTAGACGGCCATTGGTATTTATTTTCACTGAGGTACGTAATCCAAGATGGCTGCCATTGACCATATTGGATTCTGTCCATCCCACATCTTTGTGAACGCGAGATCTCGACAACAGTTTGACCAATCCACTTCAAACTTGAGAATGTGCTTCGCATCAGTTAAACGGCCATTGGTTTTTATTTTCACTGAGATACGTAATCCAAGATGGCTGCCATGGACCATATTGGATTCACTCCGTTCCACATCTTGTTAACACGATATCTCAAAAACAAATCAACCAATCGACTTCAAACTAGGGAAGGTTTTTCACATCAGTTAGACGATTTATAAACCTCACCATCCACAAATCCATATACAACTACAGACTTACATTCCAGTGTTACACTACCCATTACTGCTTCCCAAACCTCCTCAAATTGTCTCAACAATTCCAGATGAACGTCTCTTTCCACATACACATATCAACTTTCCAAGTTATATTTAAGGAGATATTGGAAGCGTATATGCTGTATGCTCTCAAACAGGCTACTTGGCGGAGGACCTGCTAGCTACTCAGCTTGTAATCTTTTACAAGCCACTGCTAACGCATCTTTTGTATTCAACCAAATCTTCCAGGCTTTTACATATGCATTTTCCATCCACTTTGTATGAATATACAGTGACGGAAACAGTCTGGCTGAGGGGTTGTTGCACCTTTTAGGTGCTACCTCATGTTATCCTTTCCTTGTAGTGATATTTTTATCCCTTGACTGAATACAACCCTGTCAAGAAAATTGTAAATTTGATAAATCCTTTTCCCCTCTTCTCCAGCCTGTAACTGTCCATACGGCCTGTGTCATCCCTTGACTGGTCAGTGCATATGCCCGCCTCATGTTACTGGGACGAGATGTGACTCGTGTATACCCGAGACGTTTGGCTTTGATCCATTGATTGGATGTGAGGTAGGTTTGAGGTCATTGACAGCTGTTGACCAGTAGTACCAGTGTTAGCATGATTGCCCGGTTATTGGACAAGTTTTGCAGCCCACACAATTCACCTTGGCAATCAGCAATTGCCGAGGTAAATACAGTGGCTAAGCAGTTCCCCTCGGCAATGTTTAACATGATGTTGAATAGGAATTATTTTAATATAACTTTATTTTAGTCGGAGTGAGTTTTCCGAATTGTGTGAGCTGTTTTTGCGAATACGAGCGCAGGTCGGCCATGCACCCACATATGGCGAAATAAGTAACACTGGACAAAAGACTGCATCTTTAGTAATAAATTGTTGAAAATAATTATTGGAGAAAAATACGGGAAGATGCTGGGAATAGTTGAAATGCAAGGACCATTCACGGTATGAAAATTCAAGTTTGTGCCCAGTTACATGTATTGGACACTTATTTAGTGACAGATTTATTTGAAACTAATCAACTTACTGTCAAATTATTAACACAGTCTTCAGTAAACCTCCAAGAATATTTAAACATGAATCAGCACTGTAGCCCACAAATGAGCTTTGGCATGAGCATCAAAGATTCAACCAGTCCTAAATTTTGCAGTTTTTGGGAGTGTCGATTACCCTTGGCAGTCAATCAGTGCTATTGCCAGTGTGAGTCCTGTTTCATGCTGGCTGCCCCCCGGAATTGTTCTATTTTTAGACAGAGTGGTATCAAGAAATATACATCGTCTGCCAAACTCCAGTCGTGTTGTACACCGAGATTAAGACTGTCGATTCTTTATATTTGTGTGAACATTTTCAGCAAAATTGTGTGGAATTTACTCCTACCAGCAATCAGGAATGAAATTGAGAATCTGGAGCAAATTTTCTGATGAGTTTTTTTCACCCAAATTTGTGACAATGTTTTCAACCCACATGAGGGCTAAATGTGGACACATTTTGTGAGTAAATAGAAATTTATCAACATGCCTTTGTAAATTGTATTAAGATTGTTATGTTATAGTCTGAGAAATAGCACCTTTGGGACTAGGTGTCCAATAACAGGGCATGTCCAGTAACTGGGCAGTCATGCAAAAGTTCTATACTGCACCAATGTCATGAATGTGTTGATCTTTCATGTAAGTTCAGACCTTGCATCCTGTCTAAACTGATTGTTGTACTCGGGCAGACTACTGTTCTCATTTGTCATGTGATGCTTACATGAAAGACTGACCCACAGTATGAAGTCGCTCTGTCCTGTGAAGGCAATTTCCATCCAAAGCTGCAAGGTGTTACTAGGTTGTTACCGAAGACCTAAAAAAAAGTACCAACAAATATGTACAATATGTACAATACTTGGATAGATGACCGGGTACTGCATTGACTGGACTGATAAGTGTCCAGGATGATAGAAACTGGGTGGCACTCACGTATCGAGGCAAATGTAGGCACTGTTGTGAAATGACTGAACATTTTGTGAAAATGACGTTAAATCCTACTCGCTCATCCCCAGCACTTTGAAAGGGGCGTCAGTTGGACAAATCGTCAAACACATTTAGCAAAACCAGCTAATAATGCCTTCCCAGCCTGTGTCATATGTTCAAAAATATCCCCCATATTTGGGGAAAGCTCAGATCAGTGGAAAGCAGTATATCCAACCACTAGTTCTCAGATTGTGATAAACTTTGATCTGATTTTATGCTATATACTACAGTGTTTGGCACATGACCATATATTGTTTTCATCCCTCTGCCAAGGGAGATGGTATGATGAGGGAGCAGTTTGGTCAATACATGTACGTGTTGCGGTTGAAATCGAAAAAATAGAATGTCGTAAAAATAGTTGTTTTGATGTAATAGCAAGAGAAAATTTATGTACACAATATGTGAAAGTTCTAGCTGGATTGCATTTTGATTGTAGACTTGAAATTGAAATCCACAGTATGTGCTATTTCGTGAAAAAAAAGGGTCCCAGTCCAGTCATTTAAACACACATTTAGACACGAAGGACCCCTTGGATGTCTGCATTGTATCTCCACTGCTGGTAAATTTTTTTGGTTCAAGGAGCCTTTCGTGTCTAAATGTGTGTTTAAATGACTGGATTGTTGAGGGTGCATGCCATTTCTGAATAAATTATTTGGAAGCTGCACATAGGCCTACATATTTTGTTCTTGTTCTCTCTATTTGAATTGAGATTTTCATTATCAAATTCACATTTGTCTTGAGTGTGAAATCTTGGGAGTTGAATATTTTGGAGTTGACAATCTTGGAGTTGATTATCTTGTTTTACCATACTTGGTATCAGGCATAATGTAGATGCCAGATTTAAAATCCTGGAATTTGGCCTTTGAATATGTGAATACATATTCCTTAAAGAGTTTCTCTTGATCAGCACAGACAGACTAATGGCAAACATTTCATAAACTGCCAGATTCAACAAGCAAAGGTGTATCCAACATGCAACCCCTACAAGATATTTTATTACACAGATTTCTATTGAATGTAATTACAGACTCTTGCTGCCAGTGATATATGCATTTTTACATAATTGCATAACAAGTTTTACAACCATGCAATTACAAGTTTTATAGCAATGCAGAAGATGTTAGATCTAGGTATTCATACTTTTTAACTTTATGGATCGACGGAAACCCGACATCAGTACTATCAGTACTTCCATTTTCTTCCCCTTAGGAATGTAGCTGTAACTACCAAGGAGTTGAAGGTGGAGACTTGAATTGTGATCAGAATACTGGATCCTGTCAGTGAGTACTCATTATTACCTTCACATATCAGAATACTGGATCCTGCCAGTGAGTACTCATTATCACCTTCACATATCAGAATACTGGATCCTGTCAGTGAGTACTCATTATCACCTTCACATATCAGAATACTGGATCCTGTCAGTGAGTACTCATTATCACCTTCACATATCAGAATACTGGATCCTGTCAGTGAGTACTCATTATCACCTTCACATATCAGAATACTGGATCCTGTCAGTGAGTACTCATTATCACCTTCACATATCAGAATACTGGATCCTGCCAGTGAGTACTCATTATTACCTTCACATATCAGAATACTGGATCCTGCCAGTGAGTACTCATTATCACCTTCACATATCAGAATACTGGATCCTGTCAGTGAGTACTCATTATCACCTTCACATATCAGAATACTGGATCCTGTCAGTGAGTACTCATTATCACCTTCACATATCAGAATACTGGATCCTGCCAGTGAGTACTCATTATCACCTTCACATATCAGAATACTGGATCCTGCCAGTGAGTACTCATTATCACCTTCACATATATATGTACTATGATACAGTCTAATAAAGTGGACTATATATTTGTACCTTGTCAGAAATTATCTGCAGAATATATCTGCCAAAGGGCATGAGCACCACTTTGGCCTTCTCCTGTGAGAGTAGGTCAGTAGAACCATGCCACATGTCATTGTCCCTGTGCACGTGTCCTTCAATTTGCTGTGTAGATCAAACCAATGCTGCCAGTCTAATGGCCAGATATGATATTGAATCAGCTCACCGGTTCTGGAGAAAGGAAGTTGACTTACCCATGCATGTATTTTGACTGAAAACAAATGGACAGATGGCAAGAGTGTGAGAAGAAACTCGAACGAGTAATCGACAGTCTGAGATAGGCTCAATTGTTCTCACAAGCCCAGGGCTCGCTTTAGAGCAAGAGAGATGACCTGCAAAAAAAAACCCCTTCCAAAAAATTTGCAGGTCAAATCCAAGATGACCTGCAATTGCAAAATTTGACCTGCATTTTTTTAATAAGATTTTCGAAATTCTTTGATGGACCACAGCTCAATAACGGACTTTACACTTAATGCATTCAGTGTAAGTGTCAGCAAATCCAGATTTTTAGCCCCCCCCCCCCCCTCCCCAGCCCTTCCTGCGTATGTAAATTCTGGATGCCTCCATGTATTAATTTGCAGATTTGTTGATTACGCCGGTAACGTCTCCATTAATTTGATCAATGAAAAGCCAGGTCGAACAGCTTTGTTATTCTTTCATTTTCACCTTCCTTGAGTTTGTTGAGAGACTGGCCAATTATTGTTCGAGCCGCGGGATTTTCTCCTTTTTGTCTGTAGAAACGATCACGTTCAAGTGTTTCCGCCCGTTTATGTGGTTCTGCCTTCGAATGTGTGATCACGCAATCTTTTTTGATTGTACGAGTGCCGCTAATCCAAGCTTGTTGAAAATTTCTCACCGTTTGAATTTGCCGTTCGTACTTCGAACACAGCGAGCAGTTCATTTCTGTCACAATATCATGTCCGTTTTTTTTCTCCTTTTTCGTAATGTTGAGCCAGTCATTAAACCCCCACGATCGTACAGTTGATACTTTTGCCATCATACAATTTATTTCATTATTTGGCAGCCCGGCAAATTAATCTGTCAGTTCATTTTGGCCAGTCTCTCAGCAAAAAACGAATGGAAATAGGATTCCTAGAACAGCGGCGCACGCATGCGTAAGGACAGTAAAGGGAGACAACAGTTCTCTATTTCCAAGTAATGCGCGAGTAGTACTTTTGCCATCGATCTGAACTCGACCACGACGATGTATTTTGTGTTGAAAAAGATAAAAAGTTTTCTACCTTTTGGACATGCCGTCGACGAAAATGATCTCCAGAATATCCGCTGAACAGAAGATAATAACAATTTCTGCCACAGAAATTATGACCTGCAATCTTCTTTTTTTTTTTTTTTTTGCAGGCGAATTTTCACATGGCCTGCAACACCTCAAATTTGGCCTGCAAATTGCAATTTGCAGGCCGCCAATTCGAGCCCTGAAGCCTCTCTGCACATTAATTCACTGTCATCTGACATCTCCACGACCACCATTTTCTATCTGACTCCGACACAGGGCATATGTCCACCACATAAACTTTCAATTTGCAGAAGTGTAATTAACTAATATCAGTTTTAAAATAGCATTTCGCTTGCTTGTTGAATTAATTTCATGCAAATGGGACCTCATGGTCCTGATTTTTTTATGATATACATATTATTTTTGCTCTCTTCTGTTGGACCAGATATTCCTGCTGTCACTTAAAACCTGCGCACATAGGCGGAGTCATTGATTTCTACTCCGGAGTATTCTTGAATGAGGACAGATAGTCGTTAAATAAGGTGGATCATATATGCTTACTTTCTGGTTGCGTCAAGGTGACATAAGCGAAGGAAATATGCCCTGATAGTAATTGTGTAGGTTTCAGACCTTGACAACTCTGCAAACATTAATTACATCGCACAGTGTCGGGTTTCTGTTACAGATGTTACTCTGCAAACATTAATTACAGTGCACAGTGTCTGGTTTCTGTTACAGATGTTACTCTGCAAACATCAATTACAGTGCACAGTGTCTGGTTTCTGTTACAGATGCTACTCTGCAAACATTAATTACAGTGCACAGTGTCTGGTTTCTGTTACAGATGTTACTCTGCAAACATTAATTACATCGCACAGTGTCTGGTTTCTATTACAGATGTTACTCTGCAAACTTTAATTACATCGCACAGTGTCTGGTTTCTACAGATGTTACTCTGCAAACATTAATTACAGTGCACAGTGTCTGGTTTCTATTACAGATGTTACTCTGCAAACATTAATTACAGTGCACAGTGTCTGGTTTCTATTACAGATGTTACTCTGCAAACATTAATTACATCGCACAGTGTCTGGTTTCTATTACAGATGTCTCCCCAACATCGGTGGTCGAATATGTGAAGCATGCCTTTCAGGCTTCCATACATTCCCCAGATGTCAGGAGTGTGATTGTGACCATCGAGGTACCACCCTAGATATCTGTGATCAGGATACAGCTCTCTGTCTTTGCAAGGTAGGACAGCAGTCATCAATGTAAACAATACATTCTCTCATAATTCAATCCTTGAATCAATTCAATTCAACTTTATTGCAGCCACTCAGGGGGAGACAACTCCCATCTAGTGAAGAACAAATTCCCATGGAAATGAGTATCAAACAGTATATGACCTTCATACTGAAGGTTTGAGGTCCGAGTATCGCTTGGTAGAAGCAAATTGATGTACTCTGATCTTATAAATGGTTTGACATGAACAGGAGAATGCAGAAGGACCACGGTGTGACACCTGTAAGGATGACTCATTCCAGCTGGAACATCGTAACCCTCTTGGCTGTACTCGGTGCTTTTGTTTTGGAGTGACTACTCGCTGTGGCAGCACCACATTACGAAAGGATCAGGTATGACGTATGCATGCTGGCTAATTTGTTCTAAACCAAAATATTACCCATTTCTAATTCGGAAGTGTGGATGAAATTTTTTATTTTTACGGGGCGATTTAGTCCCATAGGGACTAATGGTCCTGTATTGTAGCGAGGAAAAACTTGAGCACATTTGGTACCATTGCCAGGGTGACTGGTTGTTTATTTAACTGCTTTAGGCTTTGAGAGGAAGAGCAGAAGAAAAAAGTCCGCTTATTCAGCTAAGTACTGCAGATAGTTTGGTAAACTATTTTGGCTAGATTTTGTTTCACCTGGTCTATATTAGTGAAGTTAAATATTTTCTGCTATTCTTATATATGTTCATATGTCATTTTCACAGAGATTTCCTGCTTTAGACCATGAATACAAAATGGATATTATTCAGAGGTTGACTTAGAGAGTTTTCCTGAAAGGATGTCATAAATCACTGGTTGATAAAAACTTTATTTAGAACACTTAACAAATACAGAAGAAAATAGTTTAAGGCAGACTTATCATATGTTTGCCATGTTGGCAAGAAATTCTAATTTTCTAGGCTTCCATTCTTGCAGAAATTGTATACACGGTATGTAACTTGGGACTAACACACAAACATCCCCTCCACCAGACCCTCTATACCATTTAGAGCATTTACACATGCATGACACAGGTCAATGGCTTGGTTCACTTAGCTGATAGGGTCAATTGATAGGGTCAAACTCCAAGTCATCTTTAGATAGCATGCAGTGATCCACATGTACAAGTCTGCATACAACCATTGTCAGAATTTGTAACCTTCCAAACTAGGGGTGTACTGGCAGGAGGAGGTACATGTAAATAATATGCCATGAGAGAATACATCCCAGCATAGATCCAGTCCATCTAACCATTAGGATTTTACATTGTATCTCAATGTTCATTTTTTGTCATTTACTGAAGGATATGCTTTCTGTAATCTGAAAAAAGTAAAAATATTTTACAAATATTGATAACATGCAGAGAAGACATTATTTATCATTTCATCAGGTTGGTTTCATAATAAATGTCTGTCCCATCGGTCACAAGTTATTTTTTTAAAATATATATATGTGTACAATAACACTAATGCACTAGAGTTCCTTATTGAGAGGAATGTGTGAGAGTACAAATTGTATGGCTCTTTGCCATGGGGACTGAACATCAAAGAGTTAGTGGAATTATTCCAACAGCCTTTTTGACATTTAAATAGCCCCGTTTCAGTGCCTAAGGTTCTAGTTCTTTTCTAAACGGGTAATGCATGTGCAATAAGAAATTTTTGAAAAAATCATCCTTGTTCTCTCTTCAGTTTTGGTTTTATTCATCTGTCCTGTAGATTTCTGACATGACTGGCTGGGAAATAACCAACACCCTCGGTGTTAATCTGATTGAAGCCGGAACAACCATCGCTGTGGATGCCCGTCAGAGTATCGCTGACACGAGCGAGGCCATGTATTGGGTGGCCCCTTCACGATACCTGGGAAATAAGGTGAACGTCCAACAACATAATAATATTTGAAGTTGCAGAGAGAGAAGTAAGACTCCGTGACACATTCTTCCTGTTCAAGATGCTGGCTGTGTCTCTAGTCATTGCATTGATAGTTGAATATAGACTTGGCAAATATCTTATGAATTACCAGAAAGCTGGCAAGCTCTAGAAGGGTGGTGGCCAGGGGAGCAGGCTGCTTCTCCATTTGAGACATCTGTGGATTAATGAAATCTTGGGGAGATTTACCTCAATGATAGAACAGTACGGGTACATATGAGATCTTATACATATAAGAGGAATATGGCAGTATTGTGATGATTAGAAGAGTGATACAGTGAAATATGTGTAAACCGACCATTCTTGGAACTCAATTATAGTGTCGCTCTTTAACTCTTTCCCCCTTAAACTTGTGGGGAATTTTCTCTGACCCATAACAGATTTGTAATGGCGTGGGTCTGTAACCAATGAACTCATTTCAATTTTCATACTTTTACAGCGATGTAAAATATCCAGTTTATGTCCCATGTCATGTGGAGAAATATTTACCAATGTTCTTCCACAGACCCATTCTACGTAATTTGTTCGCGTTTTATACCAATATTAGCAACATTTATTCTAAAAATAAGTAATCTTGTGAGTTGTCTGCTTTCTGTCTGTTGGAAATCACGAAAAACTGCGAAGAAATCGTTGCGTTTTAGCTCCACTTCGCGGCGTTCACTTCTTGCTTTTCCCGCTACCGTTCCCATATCATTGTACACCGTGAAGCTAATTCTCTGTAGATTCGGGATTTGGCAGTGACATAACGAGATGGCAGGGATAGAATGAACTGTAAGTTTTATAATCCCATGTACTTCCGCAAAGGAGGATGAAGACGGTACTACATATTCACAAGGTGAAAATAAAACAGCATCACTGATTGGCCAAGGCTAAAGCGACGTTTCAGAGGCCCAGCGTGATTGGAGAAACGGGTTTGTTTGCTCGTGGTTGCTATGGTCACTATCGAGAAAAGGCAGGCAGAGAAAGAATGCAGAGAAGAATGGCGGGCAAACATTTATGGCGAAGATAACAGGTCCCGAGGAAATATGTAAAATAAACTCAGATGGGCAGATTTGACGAGTTAGTCATCAAGGTTATATACCTTGGTAGTTTATACTCGCATTACGTGAAATATTCAGAAATTTGGAAACAGATTTTACTATTTTTCGAACGTTTCTCTTGGAGCACACCAAACACAATTGGTGTCAAATTGCGCGTTTTCCATCGATTATTTCTGTTCCTCTCCCGATTTCATTTTACCCTTACTACAAAACATACCAACAGTCCATATAGATTTATTGGAATTTTGGCTTTCTGAAAATGTACATGTATAGTTATAATCAGGTTTTACTGAAAGTAAACGCAAAAAATTGCAAGAACAATCCAGCACATCATGAAGTCTTCATGGGTTAGGTGAACACACGTCAAAACACATAAGTCGTCAAAACCCGCTTATATGGGCGAAAGAGTTGAAGGATTCCAGCGTAGGGAGTTTCTTGAAATTGGGACATGCTAGGAATTGGCATAAGGCATTCCAAACAGAGCGGCATGGTGTGCCGAGTTGGAACTCCTAGGAACTCTATGGCATATTTTTTGGAACTCGGCAGACAAAGGATCGCCTATGCCATACCATGCAATGGCATGAAGGGAATGGCATGCCATTCCAGCTCAGAACACTAAACTGGGCACTGTATATCCCATTTGGATAACTGGTATATGCCATTCCTATCAAGGAACTCCTGTCATAATTTCAAGAAGCTCCCTCGTCAATATTCAAAATTCCTGAAGTTTAAGTACGGGGGCCCAAGATAATGTCAGTATTGAAAGGTTAGTGTCCGCATTCACAGGTTTCAATGTAATATGATGGCACACATTTCGATGTAATGCTAGCTCCCTCAGCTTTCAACAAGTTAGAAATATCTCCAAGGAAATCTCGCTTCCACAGCAATGAAGTTAATTGTTATCCGCAGAATAGCCTTGTCTTATTGTTCCCGCTATTGATTGTCATGGTATTGCAATGCATTTTCTTTTTTCATGAACAGTTGACATCCTATGGAGGGAGTCTTCGATACACCGTTCTGTTCACGCTGCCACGAGATGGGACGAGGGGCCTGATCAAACCAGATATAACACTTGTGGTAAGACTGTTTAATTAGCAATAACCTACATATATGGCCAAAATTAAAATTTTGTTTGATTGAGGTGACCCTACCTACATGTACCCACCAAAAAGGCTCCTACAAAAAACGCTTTTGGTATTTTTGTCCCCCGACACATTAGAAACAACGGGTGTCCGTAATTCCGTTACACATTTCTTGTCTGATAATAACTCGAGGACCATTGAGCCGATCGACTTCAAACTTGCAGAGTGTCTTGACATCGGTGAGAGGAAGGTTGGGATTGCTTTTCAGTTAACTGCATAATCTAAGATGGCTGCAATCAGCCTTCTTGGATTTCAGCAGTTGTATCTTTGCACATTTCTTATCCGACCAATAACTCGAGAACTATACAACCGATCGACTTCAAACTTGAAGATTGTCTTGACATCGGTGAGAGAACAGTTGGGATTACTTTTTAGTCAACAGGCTCAAGATGACCATCATCAGCCATCTTGGATTGTCAGCAGTTGGATCTTCACACATTTCTGGTCTGATCAATAACTCGGTAACTTTTGAACCGATCAACTTCAAACTTGGAGAGTGCCTTGACATCGGTGAGAGAAAAGTTGGGATTGCATTTCATTTACCTGTGTAATCAAAGATGGCCGCCATCAGCCATCTTGCGTTGTCGGATCTTTGCACATTTTTTGTACGACCAATAACTAGAGAACCATTGAACCGATCATCTTCAAACTTGCAGATTGTCTCGACATCGGTGAGAGGATAGTTGGGATTGCTTTTCAGTTACCTGCATAATCCAAGATGGGTGTCGTCAGCCATCTTGCATTGTCGGATCTTTACACATTTTTTGTTCGACCAAAAACTCGAACTAATGAACCAATTAACTTCAAATTTGAAGAATGTCTTGACATCAGGGAGAGGACAGTAGTTACCTGTGTACTTCAAGATGTCAGACTGTCAGCCTTCTTGGAATTCAGCAGTTTGATCTTGTCCGGACATACTGTGAACATTCCAACCATTCAATCACCTTTCCTATTTCGATCACCCCCATTTTATCGGGAAGTTTACGATCGGAAGTTCTAACTCAGATACGATCTCCCCATGAAGTGGCAGTCTCGCATTCCAGCGTAAATACGATCACCACTATGTGCTTAGCTCACAGGACCGACAAATCACGCGGAACGACCATTGACGATGCTGACCAGTGACCGTCTTTTAAGGCGAGATGCTACTTGACTATATAGCATATGCTGGATCTCCGGTTCTGCTAAACCTAGGACCATGAAATTTTGTACAGGTGCAGAGATGGATAAACTATGATTGTATGCAAATTTTCAGGGTGGTCACGTGACTAGAAACACACCAGCAGCGCCACCTAGGACATTTTCAATAAACGTTACGAGGAAAAATCGTTTGACCTGTGTTTTGATTTTTATTGCACCAAACATTTATATTTTACATTACTGAGTGTGTATGCACATTATTAGAACATTTTAATATGGTATGATTGTGATAATCATTGATTTCCACAACTACAAAGTTGGTGATACTTTTCCTTGCTGGAAAAGGTTCCCAGGTAAAAGCCATATAACATAATTTCCCACTAAAAACCATTTACATGTAATAATGTGTGTTCATATCGTAGGAATATTCCCTGAATTTTTCTTGAAGATCCATAAATAAATAGCGGCAAATGATTTTTCCTAAGGAACGATATCGACCGGAAAACTGATTTTAGAGAAAATGGGCCATAAACATTTGCTCGCCAAATGGTTGGCTGTACACCATCAAAGTGGCGCTCTGGAGCGTTAAAAACTGTAGTTATGCCCCCCCTCTAGGGGGGGCATATAGCGATCGCTTTGTCCGTCCGTCGTACCGTCTGTCCGTCCGAATTTCTTGTCCGGGCAATATCTCGGTTAATATTTGATGGACAGGATTGAAACTTGCATGGAATGTGGCCAGTGGCTCGTAGTTGTGCAGCGTAGAGTTTTTTCCGAGTTCCGGTATCATTTTCAAGAGTTATGGCCCTTTTTCTGAAATCTCTGTGAATGGGACTTGTCCGGGCTGGATCTTGGTTAATATTGTATGGACAAGTATGAAATTTGCATGATATGTGGTCAATGACCCACAGTTGTGGAGCGTAAAGTTTCTCCACGTTTCGCTTATATTTTCAAGAGTTATGGCCCTTTGTTCCTGAATTCTCCATGAATTGGGACTTGTCTGGGCTGGATCTCGGTTAATATTGTATGGACAATTATGAAATTTGCAGGATGTGTGGTCAGTGCCCTGTTGTTGTGCAGCGTGAATTTTCTCCGCGTTTCGCATATATTTTCAAGAGTTATGGCCCTTTTTTCTTCAAATCTTTGTGAATTGGAACTTGTCCGGGCTGGATCTCGGTTAATATTGTATGAACAATTATGAAATTGGCAGGATATGTGGTCAGTGCCCTGTAGTTGTGTAGCGTGAATTTTCTCCGCGTTTCGCATATATTTTCAAGAGTTATGGCCCTTTTTTCTTCAAATCTTTGTGAATTGGAACTTGTCCGGGCTGGATCTCGGTTAATATTGTATGAACAATTATGAAATTTGCAGGATATGTGGTCAGTGCCCTGTAGTTGTGTAGCGTGAATTTTCTCCGCGTTTCGCTTATATTTTCAAGAGTTATGGCCCTTTTTTCTTCAAATCTTTGTGAATTGGAACTTATCCGGGCTGGATCTCGGTTAATATTGTATGAACAAGTATGAAATACGCATGATATGTGGTCAGTGACCCATAGGTGTGTAGCGTGAAGTTTCTCTGTTTTCGGTTATATTTTCAAGAGTTATGGCCCTTTGTTTAAACCCGAGTGAATGGGATATATTTATTTGTCCAAGCTGGATCTCAGTCCATAACTGATTTGAACCAGGAAAATGGCTATATTATATGTTATTCTACATTCCAAAGCAGACAACATAGGTCCTGAAGTATGAAATTGCCACAAAAACAGTGAATTGGGTGCGAAATTCTACATTCACTGATCGCTTCATAATTTCACCACAATATACTCCCAAGGAATGTAGG
The DNA here is from genome assembly GCA_036873755.1 of Hanleya hanleyi. Lineage (NCBI taxonomy): Eukaryota > Metazoa > Mollusca > Polyplacophora > Lepidopleurida > Hanleyidae > Hanleya > Hanleya hanleyi. Next base: position 150,538 of record JAVTVY010055013.1, on the reverse strand, counting down.
TCTCACAACCAGGTCACATTTTCGGAGTTGGCGAAAGCCCTGGCGACCATCTTGCATCGAAGCATCGTATTATCACTTGTTGCTTGATACTTGGAATATGTATTATGTGAGGCATGGCAAAAAAGTGACTGAAACAGAATTTTTATAATTATCCAAATTAGGCCTCCACCAACCAATAAAGAACAGAACAATGGCGGGGCAGTGTCGGATTAAAGTGGAAGGGGCCCCACCCATCTCTGATTGCTTCCTTCCTGTGTTTTATTCGGTTTCTACAGCCTCGAGTCATTTCTACTATTTCCTCGACAACTTGGCGCGTTCAAACGATACAAAATTTGTGCATAGGCATGATTTATTGTTTCTTTCACGCTTCAAACAGTCGAAGCGATGAAACAGCTGCCATTTTCTTCTGAGCCGTTGCTAAGGAAGTGACCGATCGCGCATGCCCACAGACATCAATTGACGTCACTCAGGAAACTCCACTATCCACGTAAGTGATATGGTGATGAGCTTTCGCCATAAAAGGATGTTTCCGAGACCCCGAGACGTATGATAATGAGCTTCTGCCATATATGGATGTTTTCGTAAGAGTTATACAACATTTTCTCTCGGGAATACACCGGATTGAGGCGGAGATTGTCGATCTAACCCAAATTCACGTTACAGCTTGTAACTTCCGCTTTTCAACGATATACGGCCACAACAACAACGCCAACGATCTGGACCTGGAAATGGTTGTCAACGACTAAAACTTGCCGTTTTCAGCGGTTTTAGGCGAATAATGACAGAGACAGTTTAGCAACGCGAGTAATTAGGTATTAATTAAACTATTTTCAATGATTTTGTCGGCCAATAAATTTATTTATGTGAAATTTGGGCACATTATGGACGTAAAAAATACAAAATCTCATTTTCAATTTTTTTTATTGTTCAGCCCCGACATGTCAACCCGCATCTCCCCTTAATGTAGTCACGATCAATTGAAAGGTTGAGGGCTGCGTAAATCGGCTAATCGGTGATTGCAAACAATTTGGAGCCACGTGTGGAAAAATCAAACCAGACACGGCTTACTCCAACTAAAACGTATTATTTCATTGATTATTTCACGCGAGTTTGGTATTTATTACTAAAAAGACGCTTAGTTATGTGATGATCGTCTACAAATGTAAAACAGAGCGTCATTTATTCAGAGAAGCTTGTTGAAACGCGTAAAAACGCACCTTGTTTACAAGCTTCTGCAACGAAATCCTGGAAGTCCCTCCCCACGTTAAAGATATCAAAATGAAGGGCAACAACTCTGCTTTAATTTCCACACAACTTTATTTCCCATTCAACCCCTATAAACTCGCGAAAATGCTGATCACCTAACGTAATCCGATTTCCTGATTGGTCAAACTGCTCCAACTGCTCATTAACATAAAATATCGTTGAGTTACGCATGCGCGGTGGCCGAATTCGACGGAGTCAAAATGTCGTTTGGTTTCGCTGAGGGAAGTCACACGTCGCGTAAACAAAAGGATATTTACCGATTCACTTGGAATGTTTAATAAATATTCAACATTCGTAATGCTACGGGTAACCAGGAATACATACCGTGACATCTATAAGAATTTAGATGAGTTATTTAGTCGAGATGAAGCAAAACAGACCGTCCATCGGTAGTATTCTGAACGTGATAAAATTCCTTACGTGAGTTTTACCGTACACTATTTTTGTCGAAATGGGATTCCTAAATATTTCTAAAGCTGTAAAATGCTGAATATGTTCTGAATGTATGTTCAGGGTTTCAAAATGATGTATTGTGCATCAAATACCATCCATTATTTCAATTTATTTATCAATTCCAACGACCAGACAGTCGCCGTTTTTGAGCCCATTTTGAACAGTTCAACTCTGCTTGACAGCCTGGCACTCCCACTTCGACCAGCGTATAACTGTCCGACAGGACTAGAGTTAAATACACAACAATAGGCCAACAATTTTCAGTGTATTTTCTTTTAATAAGCATTTTTATAACGGCCGGAAAAAATATTGTGAAATAAAACACGAAGCAAACAGCACAAGCATATGTATTTTGGCTCAGTCTAGAAGGCGGAGTCAGGCCAGTGAACCAGGGGAGATAACTCTGTCGGGCATACAGATCACATTCCATTGATACGATCAAGGCTATTTTCCCCCTGATCGGACATTCCAGTACTTACGATCACCTTCTGATTTTTGGGGTCTATCGTACCCTAGTTACAAGTGGCACACACCTTTTATTACCTCAACTGTGTTTCTTTCCTAATGGGACCGATCGACTTCAAACTTGCAGAGTGTCTTGACACCATGGGATATTATCGACCAAAAAATCCACCATAACTGGTGCTGCTGGCCGGGGACGTGGACCTCTATGGTCGATTTTTTTTTTCTTGTTCAATTATATGTATATGTATTCCAGGAAACTACATATGAAGTAGGATTCATGCAAATGGTAATATTTTCTCCGTTAAACACATTTGTAGAAATGTTACCCAAACAAACATTTTTTTCCTAAATCTAACCCATCTGACACACCAAATTTACAGTTCACAACATACTGTAGATGCTTTATTATTGCACAATATCTTTCGCAGTAAAGGGTTTTTTTTGCAAATGTTAATTGCCATGAATATAACTTTAATTTATTTATTTCATTTATTCTTATACAGCATTATGCACAGAATGATAATTCTCCCCAAAGATATGGCATCTACTTTATTCAAAATGATGAGTTGAAATAGAAAAACTAAATTTCAATTAATTCAAGTAAATATTCTCTAGTTCAGTTTAGAAGTTTTAAATTTAGATGAATTTAATCCACATTTGAAATCAAATTGATATTAATTTCATTGGCATTCACATTTATGCATGTTTAACTTGAGGAAAGTTTAGCCAATTATTATTTCAACTTTGCGGCAGGTATTTTTCTGGCAAAATTCTCGATTCTGACAATCTTTATCCATACTAGAATTTATTTCAGTTCATGTGTTAAATATTGTAATCAGAAAAGATTGTCAATATTGTTTTGCACTAAAGGTACAGTTATCCAATATCTTAATGTGATCCTCTTTATCGCTTCAAATTTACAGGGCAGCAACTTGACTGTGGTGCATTACACTGAGGAACAGCCGTCTGCAAACCGACCCCTAGATGTGGAAATAGACTTGCTTGAAGTAGGCATTGTTTCACTGTTGACAGTTTTATCAGATTACTTAGAAAAGTGAAATGATGAAAAGGCTGGCTAGATTCTTACCCTGTATACAGGCGCGGATCCAGGGAGGATCACTAGGTTCAAATTGGGGGCGATCCCAAACACTTCTCTCCATCTTCTTTCCAAATAGTTTTGATTCATGTACATTGATTATTATACAACAAATTTGACATATGTGATTCGGTCATATTTTTTCGAAAATCGAAAATCATTAAACATTTTTGCTGTCATAAATTCTTGCGTATAGCCTCCAGATTGTGCCAGAGTGTGGGAAATAAACCTAGAATTTCAAAATTTTCCTGACTGCTTAGGTGGCTGCCCCTTCATCGGATGGAGATTGAGTAAAATGACCCACCTCCTTCGGACATTCCTGGATCCATGCCTGGTGTACCCATGAAGGGTGCAGGATACACACTTTGGGGTCTTACTACAAGCCAGAACAATTTATTTGTACTATCCTTCAGAAGCTCTGATTATATGGCCTGCTCTGCCTGACCCGTGTCCATCATACCATGATGGAGGGAGCAAACCCATTCCATTCCAGTAGACTTTGGTTCTTGCTTCATTGTTGGAGTACATGGAATATTTTCTTTCCTCCCCTACAGTACAAGTTCCAGCATGCATTGAGTGGTGATCAGGTCAGCCGAGAACAGTTTATGGCCATCCTTGTCAATCTACAGGCACTCCACATTAGAGCATCTTACTACACCGTTGTGGATGAAGTACGGTAAGTCCTCCATGAGGCAGGGAACTCATATTTCCTTACAAGGCCTGTCAATCTTGTTTTGGTGTCATATCTGCTGGAATGGACACCCATTGAAATAGGAAGCAGCTGGAAAATTGACGTTTTTGTGCTCAATGATTATTTTGGGGGTATAATATTCGAATCAGTCTTTGCTTTCATCAACGAGACCCTCTACCAAGAAGCTTAGATCAAACCATGCCTGGTGACATGTCTGAATACATCTCTACATTATGTAAGTATATTCTACGTACATAATACAGATTGTTTATTCCACCGAAATGCTGGCTTTTCTCCTTTTTGCTAGAGAGCATTCGTAAGAAGAGAGGCTGTCACCAGTGGAAGAAGGATAGAAAGAACACTTGACCTAATGCCACATGTATGAGGTCATCAAATTAAATGCGCATTCCCTCTCACCTGGAGTTTTTTTGTAAGTCAATGATAATCTAATAAATTTTTGTATTTTATTTTATATTAGATTGAGTAGTGTTTTGTTGGACACAGCGACTATTGCGGGTGCTGGCGATGTGGCGTACAACGTGGAACAGTGTGACTGTCCTCCAAACTATGAGGGTTCATCCTGTGAGGTAAGACTTAATGTGTAGTGTCCTTGAGATCATCATGACTTAATGTGTAGTGTCCTTGAGATCATGACTTATCGATAGTGTCCTTGAGATCATCATGACTTAATGTATAGTGTCCTTGAGATCATCATGATTTAATTTATAATGTCCTTGAGATCATGACTTGCAGTGTAGTGTCCTTGAGATCATCATGACTTAATGTATAGTGTCCTTGAGATCATCATGATTTAATGTATAATGTCCTTGAGATCATCAAGACTTGCTGTGTAGTGTCCTTGAGATCATCATGACTTAATGTATAGTGTCCTTGAGATCATCATGATTTAATGTATAATGTCCTTGAGATCATCAAGACTTGCTGTGTAGTGTCCTTGAGATCATCATGACTTGCAGTGTAGTGTCCTTGAGATCATCATGACTTAATGTATAGTGTCCTTGAGATCATCATGATTTAATTTATAATGTCCTTGAGATCATCAAGACTTGCTGTGTAGTGTCCTTGAGATCATCATGACTTAATGTATAGTGTCCTTGAGATCATCATGATTTAATGTATAATGTCCTTGAGATCATCAAGACTTGCTGTGTAGTGTCCTTGAGATCATCATGACTTAATGTGTAGTGTCCTTGAGATCATCAGGAATAATGTGTAGTGTCCTTGAGATCATCAGGAATAATGTGTAGTGTCCTTGAGATCATCAGGACTTAATGTGTAGTGCCCTTGAGATCATCATGACTTAAATGTGTAGTGTCCTTGAGATCATCATGACGTAATGTGTAGTGTCCTTGAGATCATGATTTAATGTGTAGTGTCCTTGAGATCATCATGACTTAATGTGTAGTGTCCCTGAGACCATGACTTAATGTGTAGTGTCCTTGTGATCATGACTTAATGTGTAGTGTCCTTGAGATCATGACTTAATGTGTAGTGTCCTTGAGATCATGACTTAATGTGTAGTGTCCTTGAGATCATGACTTAATGTGTAGTGTCCTTGAGATCATGACTTAATGTGTAGTGTCCTTGAGATCATCATGACTTAATGTGTAGTGTCCCTGAGACCATGACTTAATGTGTAGTGTCCTTGAGATCATGACTTAATGTGTAGTGTCCTTGAGATCATGACTTAATGTGTAGTGTCCCTGAGACCATAACTTAATGTGTAGTGTCCTTGAGATCAGGACTTACTGTGTAGTGTCCTTGAGATCATCATGACTTAATGTGTAGTGTCCTTGAGATCATCATGAGATCATTAATGTGTAGTGTCCTTGAGATCATCTGATGTGTAGTGTCCTTGAGATCATGACTTAATGTGTAGTGTGAGTCATGACTTGAGATCATGACTTAATGTGTAGTGTCCTTGAGATCATGACTTAATGTGTAGTGTCCCTGAGACCATAACTTAATGTGTAGTGTCCTTGAGATCAGGACTTACTGTGTAGTGTCCTTGAGATCATCATGACTTAATGTGTAGTGTCCTTGAGATCATCATGAGTTAATGTGTAGTGTCCTTGAGATCATCATGAGTTATGTGTTGTGTCCTTGAGATCATCATGACTTAATGTGTAGTGTCCTTGAGATCATCATGACATAATGTGTAGTGTCCTTGAGATCATGACTTAATGTGTAGTGTCCTTGAGATCATGACTTAATGTGTAGTGTCCTTGAGATCATCATGACTTAATGTGTAGTGTCCTTGAGATCATGACTTAATGTGTAGTGTCCTTGAGATCATCATGACTTAATGTGTAGTGTCCTTGAGATCATGACTTAATGTGTAGTGTCCTTGAGATCATCATGACATAATGTGTAGTGTCCTTGAGATCATCATGACTTAATGTGTAGTGTCCTTGAGATCATCATGACTTAATGTATAAACAAACACCCCTTCACTTGATAATGCAAAATTGAACAATATTGGACATTTGTAGGAACTGGAATTCTCCATATGTTCTATACTGACTTTACCGTATGAAATAGAACACCAGACAACTGCTCACTCATCTGACCTTAACATCAGACATGCAGTTGTTTACCTTTCCTTAGTAACAGATTGTGATCCGAGTTTGGCTCCGGTTTAATAATACTTCTATCTTTGTGATGTGTAAATAGTTCTGGCTACATTCCTTCATTCACAGATCGGTTTGCAGCAAAGAGTGGTGTTGGAAATGTACTCCTGAAGCAAAGTAACACACTCATAAGTGGGGCCACCTGGGGTCCAATTGAAATTTAGTTTTCTGACAACAAAATCAGAATGACTTTAATGGGTTTCTTCCAAATTTGATGTGTGCATATATCCTCAATATGTCACTTGGGGTTGAATTCCATCCACATATGACCACCTGGGTCAATTTAGAAACGTTCCTACAACAAGAACAATATGACTGTATGGATTCTGGTAACCAACTGTATGGATTCTGGTAACTTGGTACAGTCTCTACCATTCCAATCACATAACCATGGGTGGCGCCACCTGGATGCCACAGTTAAAATTTTGTTTGTTTTCGGACAGTAAAATTAAAACGACATAACAGATTGGTTTCAAATTTGGTGTGAATGTCCTGCCACAACATGTTGTTTAAGCCACATCTTATCCACACGTGTCCATCGGTGGCACCACCTGGAACCAACATGACATTTCATTTCCAGACTCTTAATTAACTAAGAAGGGCTTGATGGATTTTTTTTTCAAATTTGGTATGTAGATATCTTGTCACAAGATGTTGCTTGGTATTTTGCATTCTGTCCACATTGGTTACATCCACAGGTCAACTTGGTTACATCCACAGGTCAACTTGAAATTTTGTTTCCATGAAGTGCAAATTAGAATAACTTAAGAAGCCCTTGGGTCCATGTGTGTTCATACCTTGGGTCCATGTGTGTTCATAACTTGGGTCCATGTGTGTTCATACCTTGGGTCCCCCATGTGTGTCCATACCTTGGGTCCATGTGTGTTCATACCTTGGTTCCCCATGTGTGTTCATACCTTGGGTCCTCCATGTGTGTTCATAGCTTGGGTCCCCCATGTGTGTTCATACCTTGGGTCCCCCATGTGTGTTCATACCTTGGGTCCCCCATGTGTGTTCATACCTTGGGTCCCCCATGTGTGTTCATACCTTGGGTCCCCCATGTGTGTTCATACCTTGGGTCCCCCATGAATGTTTACTTTACTCCATGTGCAAATTGGTTGCCTCTTCGATTGTATTTGGTGACTATATAGTTTACCCAGTGCCTTTTATTGCTTGCCTTTTCCTTCGACAGGAATGTGCAACAGGGTACTACAGATCTCGTACAGGGCGTTACCGTGGCGTCTGCCTGCCCTGTCAGTGTAACGGTCATGCGGACGAATGTGATCGTGCTACAGGAGAATGTCTGGTAATTTTACTTTACATGATTCTTAGATGAGCTTAGCGGGTGGTTGGTGAGTGTACGGCGAGCACAGGTTCCTGTTGCTAATACATTTTGCTGAGAGGCAACAGGAATTTGATTATGTAATGTCTAGCACTGTAATATCACTTGTCTATATTGCACCAATCCTGTCTGTGTCTTGTGTGCTGTCCTCAGTGTTTTATTTGGTGAATGGAGGGTGTCTGGTTCCATGCTGCTTCAAAGATTTCTTTTTTAAAGTAGCAGGAACGCAACTTGACTGAGTGGTGCTTCGTTGCTTCGTCACGATACAGCTGAAATATTGTTGCATGCGAGGTTAAATTCTATTCATTCACTCACCCTTTGTAAATTATTGAATTATCAGTGACCTCACTGTACCCCTAATAATCTCTATTATTACAGAACTGCCGTGACAACACCATGGGTCGTTTCTGTGATCAGTGTTTGCCAGGTTTCTATGGTCACCCACCATCTGGTCCCTGCACCATATGTTCATGCCCTCTACCCAGTGTAGAAAACAAGTGAGTAAACTGAAGAGAAATCATCTCTTCTAGCAATTGTGCAATAATAATGGACCACCTCAATGAACAGCTATCCAGCTGATCATTCTATCTTATTGCTGAGATGAGATGTTTATCCCTGCATCGTTCCACCCCATTGCTGAGAACTGGTCTATGGTGGCAATCCCTGCATCATTCTATCCCATTGCTGAGACCAGATCTGTGGTGGCAATCCCTACATTGTTCTATAACATTGCCGACATCTGATCCATGGTGGCAATCCCTACATTGTTCTACACCATTGCTGAGATCTGATCCATGGTGGCGATCTCTACATTGTTCTACACCATCATGACCATTGCTGAGATCTGATCCATGGTGGCGATCCCTACATTGTTCTACACCATTGCCGAGATCTGATCCATGGTGGCAATCCCTACATTGTTCTACACCATTGCTGAGACCTGATCTATGGTGGCAATCCCTACATTGTTCTATCCTATTGCTGAGACCTGATTCATGGCACCAATCCCTACATTGTTCTATCCTATTGCTGAGATCTGATTCATGGCACCAATCCCTACATTGTTCTATCCTATTGCTGAGACCTGATTCATGGCACCAATCCCTACATTGTTCTATCCTATTGCTGAGACCTGATTCATGGCACCAATCCCTACATTGTTCTATCCTATTGCTGAGATCTGATTCATGGCACCAATCCCTACATTGTTCTATCCTATTGCTGAGACCTGATTCATGGCACCAATCCCTACATTGTTCTATCCTATTGCTGAGACCTGATTCATGCCACCAATCCCTACATTATTCTATCCTATTGCTGAGATCTGATTCATGGCACCAATCCCTACATTGTTCTATCCTATTGCGGAGCGGAGACCTGATTCATGGCACCAATCCCTACATTGTTCTATCCCATTGCTGAGACCTGATTCATGGCACCAATCCCTACATTGTTCTATCACATTGCTGAGACCGAATCAATGGTGGCAATCCCTACATCATTCTATCCCATTGCTGAGATCTGATCCATGGTGGCGATCCCTACATTGTTCCATCCCATTGCTGAGATCGAATCAATGGTGGCAATCCCTACATCATTCTATCCCATTGCTGAGATCTGATCCATGGTGGCGATCTCTACATTGTTCTATCCTATTGCTGAGACCTGATTCATGGCACCAATCCCTACATTGTTCTATCCTATTGCTGAGACCTGATCTATGGTGGCAATCCCTACATTATTCTATCCTATTGCTGGGACCTGATTAATGGCACCAATCCCTACATTGTTCTATCCTATTGCTGAGACCTGATTCATGGCACCAATCCCTACATTGTTCTATCCTATTGCTGAGACCTGATTCATGGCACCAATCCCTACATTGTTCTATCCTATTGCTGAGACCTGATTCATGGCACCAATCCCTACATTGTTCTATCCTAGTGCTGAGACTTGATTCATGGCACCAATCCCTACATTGTTCTATCCCATTGCTGAGACCTGATTCATGGCACCAATCCCTACATTGTTGTATCCTATTGCTGAGACCTGATTCATGGCACCAATCCCTACATTGTTCTATCCCATTGCTGAGATCTGATTCATGGTGGCAATCCCTACATTGTTCTATCCTATTGCTGAGACCTGATTCATGGCACCAATCACTACATTGTTCTATCCCATTGCTGAGACCTGATTCATGGCACCAATCCCTACATTGTTCTATCCCATTGCTGAGACCCGATTCATGGCACCAATCCTTACATTGTTCAATCCTATTGCTGAGACCTGATTCATGGCACCAATCCCTACATTGTTTTATCCCATTGCTGAGATCTGATTCATGGCACCAATCCCTACATTGTTCTATCCCATTGCTGAGACCGAATCAATGGTGGCAATCCCTACATCATTCTATCCCATTGCTGAGATCTGATCCATGGTGGCAATCCCTGCATCGTTCTACCCCATTGCTGAGACCTGATCCATGGTGGCAATCCCTACATTGTTCTATCCTATTGTTGAGACCTGATCCATGGTGGCAATCCCTGCATTGTTCTACCCCATTGCTGAGACCTGATCCATGGTGGCAATCCCTACATTGTTCTATCCCATTGCGGAGACCTCATCCGTGGTGGCAATCCCTACATTGTTCTACCCCATTGCTGAGATCTGATCCATGGTGGTAATCCATGCATCATTCTATTCCATTGCTGAGACCTGAGCCATGGTGGTAATCCCTGCATCATTCTATTCCATTGGTGAGACCTGAGCCATGGTGGCAATCCCTACATTCTTCTATCCCATTGCTGAGACTTGATCCATGGTGGTAATCCCTGCATCATTCTATTCCATTCCTGAGACCTGAGCCATGGTCGCATTCCCTACATTGTTCTATCCCATTGCTGAGACCTGATCCATGGTGGTAATCCCTGCATCATTCTATTCCATTACTGAGACCTGAGCCATGGTTGTAATCCCTGCATCATTCTATTCCATTGCTGAGACCTGAGCCATGGTGGCACTCCCTGCATTGTTCTATCCCATTGCTGAGACTAGATCCATGATGGCAATCCCTACATTGTTCTATCCCATTGCTGAGATCTGATCCAGGATGGCAATCACTGTATTTTTCTACCCCATTTTTCCCTATCCTTTAATATGGGGAGGTATTTTCTACTCATCCTGCCATTTGAAGAAAACCGGAATATGCTTATCTTGGTAACATTTTTGGCAAATAAGCCCGAGATTTCTGTATGGACTTGCTGATAATTTTGTACAGATATAGACCATTCATCCAGCCCTGTTTAGTTGAGCTGACATATATGGGTCACCATGACATTTGTCTGCATGTTTGATACTTGAGCTGAGGGGTCTGCACTTGACACTGTGAAGTAGTCTCATAGAAAGCAAGAACAGCTACTGTTCTAAAGTGGTTGTCAAGGTAACAGTTTTCTAGATTAAATTAACAGTGGTATGCGTCAAGCTTGTACATGGTGCACTGAAAACAAAATGGTTATCAATCCGGTTAAAACTAAAGCAATGTTAATTGGATCTTCTCAGAAACTAAGACAATGTGGTAGGAATTCTTTTAACATGACAATCTTATTGATACTGTTGACCAACAAAAATTACTTGAACTTCACCTGGATAAAAATCCGTCTTGGCAATCTCATGGTCTCACTATCTCTAGGTTACTATCTGTCCTGAGGAAGCATAAGAAACTTCTGCCACAAAACTCAAGGCTTTTATTTTATAATGGCTACATTGCACCTCATATCAATTACTGTCTTACTATGTGTGGAAATTGTTCAGATATAGTCCTGGCTCAGGGATAACACGGATATAGTCCTGGCTCAGGGATAACACGGATATAGTCTGGCTTAGGTATAACACGGACATAGTCCTGGCTCAAGGATAACACAGATATAGTCCTGGCTCATGGATAACACAGATATAGTCCTGGCTCAGGTATAACACAGATATAGTCCTGGCTCAGTGATAACGAAGATATAGTCCTAGCTCCGGGATAACGCAGATATAGTCCTGGCTCAGGGATAACACAGATATAGTCCTGGCTCAGGGATAACACAGATATAGTCCTGGCTCAGGGATAATGCAGATATAGTCCTGGCTCCGGTATAACACAGATATAGTCCTGGCTCAGGGATAACACAGATATAGTCCTGGCTCAGGGATAATGCAGATATAGTCCTGGCTCAGGGATAACACAGATATAGTCCTGGCTCCGGTATAACATAGATATAGTCCTGGCTTAGGGATAATGCAGATATAGTCCTGGCTCAGGTATAACACAGATATAGTCCTGGCTCAGGTATAACACAGATATAGTCCTGGCTCAGGCATAACGCAGATATAGTCCTGACTCCGGGATAACGCAGATATAGTCCTGACTGAGAGATAACACTGATATAGTCCTGGCTCAGGGATAACAGATATAGTCCTGGCTCAGGGATAACACAGATATAGTCCTGGCTCAGAGATAACAGATATAGTCCTGGCTCAGGGATTGCAGATAATAGTCCTGGCTCAGAGATAACACAGATATAGGCCTGGCTCCGAGATAACACAGATATAGTCCTGGCTCAGAGATAACACAGATATAGGCCTTGCTCAGAGATAATGCAGATATAGTCCTGGCTCAGGGATAACACAGATATAGTCCTGGCTCAGAGATAACACAGATATAGTCCTGGCTCAGAGATAACACAGATATAGTCCTGGCTCAGGGATAATGCAGATATAGTCCTGGCTCAGGGATAACACCGATATAGTCCTGGCTCAGAGATAACACAGATATAGTCCTGGCTCAGAGATAACACAGATATAGTCCTGGCTCAGAGATAACACAGATATAGTCCTGGCTCAGGGATAATGCAGATATAGTCCTGGCTCAGGGATAACACCGATATAGTCCTGGCTCAGAGATAACACAGATATAGTCCTGGCTCAGGGATAACGCAGATATAGTCCTGACTGAGAGATAACACTGATATAGTCCTGGCTCAGGGATAACAGATATAGTCCTGGCTCAGGGATAACACAGATATAGTCCTGGCTCAGAGATAACAGATATAGTCCTGGCTCAGGGATTGCAGATAATATAGTCCTGGCTCAGAGATAACACAGATATAGTCCTGGCTCAGAGATAACAGATATAGTCCTGGCTCAGAGATAGCACATGTGCATACATCATGGGTTCATGTGCATACATCAGGCCGTTGTTAATTAATTCTTTGTTTCTCGTAACCTTGCTTTTGAAAATAGACATGCTGAGGGCGATAATTATTAATTATTACCTAGCGAGAAAAAAAAAAAAAAATACTAAAACAAAACTTGGGATGCAAAATTTGAAAATATAAAACCTTTTACTGGACTAGATTTATCAAACAAAACCTCTGCTAGAGGAACAGTGACCTGCTAATTAAATGAATAATGCATACATAATAACCATTAAAAAGAAATCACAGATCACAATCCATAGACATGACTCTTTGACATAAAATACATTATGTGAGGTGTCATATATGGAGCTAATTTAGAACTGGTTTCCATCAGATTAGTACTGGCTAACAATATTAAATCAGCCTTCACCAAAGCAACCATAAATAGTAATAATATTAATCCTAATTTTTTAGGATTCATAAATTTTACTATAATACAGCTGTCCTAAGCAAGTCACTGGTCAACAACAACAACAACAGCTTTGGTCTAATCACGATGCCTTCTTCTGATTTTCAGAGTCAGTAAAGACTTGGAAGAGCCACTGTGGATTCTTGATCCATGGCACTGAGTGATTTATAGATTTATAGAATTTATTTGCTGATTTCAAGCGCCCATATAAGGCAAGAGAATCATCGACGGAAGTTTCAAATCTGCCTTGGAAAGAAAACGCTCTATGACAGAGTTGGCCAAAATCATTTTGATCAACACCAGGATGAATGCGATCAACCTAGCCCGAAAACATCGGCTAAGGAGTCTATTTTTTTATTATTTTTGGTTGTTGTTGCTGACCCCTTAGCCCGAATCACTAATACAGACCGAAAAGGAAAAAAATAAATAAGACGTCAGTCGCTCGAGATCTTTAACTGCAGACGGTGTGGGGAATTGAGACAAAGGCACGAAAAGCATTTTATCCAATAAATAATATGATTTGGCATCTCCAGAACTTTGATAATCAACTAATGACTCATTCCGTTAGACGAAATCTCCTTCCAAACTCTAATTTTGTCATCAAACTCGTCAAGTTGCCGCCATTTTCAGTCTCGTTGAGAGAACGAGATTTCCAACGCGATTGACCTTTCTGACCACGTAATCTCTTACCAAAAACTTCGAACTCCAGTTATTTTGAAATCACGCATATAAATTCCATGTCATACAACTATAAAAGAGGAGTTGTTCATTTAAAATCAACATTCATTTGCCCTTTCTTGTACTGCTCTAAAACTGCCCAAAACCACGTTGTGCGCACAGCTGGCAAGCAGACAGCTATATTTAGTCGTGTGATCAGAAAGGTCACGATACTAGTGCGCACGTGCGGCCAAGTCTCGTTGAGCTGTAATCTGAGAAAAAGCTGTAATCTGTAATCTGAGAAAAAGGCGGTAAACATCGAAACCGAGTGTTTATTGTGTTTTCTTCGTCGTCACTAATTGTTTGGAGTCTCAAACAGTTATAAGAGATGGTACATGGTTAAAGAAGCTCAGGTCGGTCAAACTGTATCAAATTGGCATATTTTTTCTCTCCCGTTTCGTTATTTTCGTCAGCGAAAAGCCGCTCTTCGCGACATGAGTTTTTATCTCCAAATTTTAACCTAGCCTCATTCTGGCCGGTGATAGGAATGCCACGCCCCCTTACCTATTTTCACCTATCACAGCCAGAGTTTCTGGGTTAGCGATCAACCATGAGGACATTTCTAAATTCAGTACCAATAATTAATACAATGCCTAATTATTGCTTGCAAAAATACTGATGCGGGCGGGTTACGGGAAATGAACCATTAATTAACAGCGGCCTCATGGGTTCATGTGCATACATCATGGATTCATGTGCATACATCTTGGGTTCATGTGCATACATCATGGGTTCATGTGCATACATCATGGGTTCATGTGCATACATCATGGGTTCATGTGCATACATCATGGGTTCATGTGGTATCATTTGTTGCCGACAGTAATTAGGTTACTAACCTTCGCTTTGCTTTTCTGTTGTAGTTTTGCTGCCACATGCAGAGCTGACGAAACTGGTTATGTCATCTCGTGCGAATGTCTGCCGGGGTATTCTGGTCCATTTTGTGATACGTGAGTTCTATCTGCAGTTGTTGAGGTCATTAATTTTGTACCTGCATTGTGTGTGTCTGTTCATCTCAGCTCAGACAAATTAGCTCCACAGAGGATTACCAATATTGTATTTCAGAGGATACAGAAAAAAAATAATAGTGCTGGCAATTAGGCCCGGGACTCGACCAACTTTCTGCACCAGAATCTGTGCGATACAAAGATAGTGTAACCCCAAAATAATGGAAATACTGCAAAACGTTTCTCTTGTTTTCTGTTCTGTTTTATAATATGGAGGTCTGATTGGACAGTACCTCAGACATTTCAAAATTATTCTCCCATTTAGAGAGGAGGGATATAGAAATACCTTCATTCTTCCATTCATGTGTCCGTCCGTCTGTATGGCCAAACTTGTTGGGAAGATATCTGGGCTACTATCTGGAAGCTGCTAAGAACCTTGCAGATATGTAGTCAGTTTTTTGCGGATTTCAATGATTTTCTCTCAGAGATAAATTTTGCTCTTTATCATCAATGTCCCATGTCTTTGTTACAATTTGATTGACAACTTTGAAACTTACCTGGAAGACACTTAAAACCTTGTAGATGTGCACTGTGATGCTTTTTGACCCCTTTTTTGTGATTTTTACCCCCTCCGGCAAATTTTTGCCCGAAGGGTATTGTCGTCGTCTGTCTGTCCGTCTGTCTGTCCATCTTCCTTGTGAACACGATATCTCAAGAAGAATTATAGCCAAGCATTGTGAATTCATACCACATATGTATCGGGTGAAGGGTCAGAAGCCTATTAAAAGTAACTGACCTTGACCTATTTTATCAAGGTCAAATTCTTGTATTTGCTATATTGTTTGAAGGATAAAAGCTAGGGTCTCCAAATTCATATTATATATGCAACTCGGGATTGACTAGAAGCCTATTCCTGTTGACTGACCTTGACCTATTTTTATGGGTCATATACTGTTTATTATGATATAGCATGAAGAAGTAAAGCTAGGCTTTCCAAATAAATACTATGTATACATCTGGCAAAGGTCCAGGGGTGTACTGAAGATGACTGACCTTGACCTATTTTGTCAAGGTCAAATTATAGTATTTGCCATAGTTTTTGAAGGATTGAAGCTAGGGTCTCCAAATTCATATTACTTATGCAACCGGTGATTGACTAGAAGCCCATCCAAGTTGACTGACCTTGATCTATTTTTTCAAGGTCATATACTGTTTATTATGGTCTAACATGAAGAAATATATCTAGGCTTTCCAAATTGATACTATGTATACATCAGGTGAAGATCCAGAGGTGTACTGAAGATGACCGACCTTGACCTACAGGGGTAAAAGCGTTCGGTGTCCGGTTATTTTCGTTTAGTTTGACCTAACGAAACGCGAACGGAACGAAATGTAAACGCGTTTCAAACGCTTACCAAACGATTATAGTAAATGAAACGCTTTCAATATCGCTTAATTTTTATTTTATCAAAACGCGTTTCCCTCGTCAAACGCGTTTGCTCTGATCGAAACGCGTTTATAAACGCGTTTGTGAATGCGTTTTATAAACGCGTTTCGAACGGGTTTCTCTTTTCGTTCGACTTTGTGCAAATTTGTGTTTTTATTTTGCAAACCAGGCCAGGAAGTCCACGTGTCGGGGCTTTCCCCAGCCGCTATTATAATCCCTGTGCTATAAATATATGTGGCATAGCCTTTAATATACAAGGGGAAACACGTTCTGTGTCCGGTAATTCGTTTCGTTTATATATTGCGCTAAGATTAAATCTTTTCGTTCAGAAGCGAAACAATATATATATATACCAAGCGAAATGATTAGTCAGGCATGTTATACTGAGCCGAAAAAGCGTTTCGCCTGACCTGGACTCCATGCAGCTTTTGACCAACACTCGGTCGCCGAACCGTTGTACAAAGATTAAAAAAAAAAAACCAAATAATATTCTCGCCCGACGAAGCAACCGTGGTGTGGACGGTAATGCTTATTTAACAACGACAACAATAAAACGCGTTACGAAACGCGTTTTCAAAACGCGTTTCAAACGCAAGCTTAAATCTTTTCGTTCACCAAGCGAAGAAATATTTGTCTTCCCGTACCAAGCGAAATGATTAGTCAGGCGTGTGATACCGAACCGAAAAAGCATTTTGCCTGACCTTGACTCCATGCGGGTTTTGATCAACACTCAGTCGCCGAACCATTGCACAAATAAAAAAAAACAGACCAAATAGTATTCTCGCCCGACGAAGCAACCGTGGTTTGGACGGTGATGCTTATTTAACAACAACAACAATAAAACGCGTTTTCAAAACGCGTTTCAAACGCGTTCATAAACGCGTTCGTGAAACGCGTTTTAAGCGAAACGAAACGAAAGATAAATGAACATACCGATGATCAAACGCGTTTGCGAGGTATAAACGCGTTCTTTGAGAAGCAAACGAAACGAAGACAAAACGCGTTTAAAACGCCATTGAAACGCGTTTCAAACGATAATATACGTGAAAAACCGGACACCGAACGCTTTTACCCCTGTATTTATCAAGGTCAAATTTAATATTTGCTATATTTTTTGAAGGATTGAAGCTAGGGTCTCCAAATTCATATTACTTATGCAACTGGTGATTGACTAGAAGCTTATTCCAGTTGACTGACCTTGGCCTATTTTTTCAAGGTCATATACTGTTTATTATGGTCTAACATGAAGAAATATATCTAGGCTTTCCAAATTAATTCTATGTATTCATCTGGCAAAGGGTCCAGACATGTACTGAAGATGACTGGCCTTGATCTATTTTATCAAGGCCAAATTTTAGTATTTGCTATATTTTTTGAAGGATGGAATCTAGGGTATCCAAATTCATATTATGTGTGCAACTCCTGATTGACTAGAAGCCTGTCCCAGATGACTGACCTTGACCTATTTTTTTAAAGGTCATATACTGTTTATTATGATATAACATGGAGAATATAGCTAGGCATTCCAAATTAATACTATGAATACATCGGGTGATGCTCCAAAGGTGTGCATCACTGACCTTTACCTATTTTATCCTTGACGTATTTTATTCAGGTCAGATTCTATTTAGTACAATATTTCATGAAAGATTATATCTACATTGTCCAAATTTATTCCACTTACGGCTGGACCTGAAATCTATTGAAGAATACCGCTGACCTTGACCTATTTTTAAAAAGTCAAATTCTATACGTTAATTCTAAGATCTCCAAATTCATGTTCCCTATGCAATTAAGTTAGAATTGACTTGAAATTTTTTGAAGATGACTGCCCTTGATCTATATTTCTAAGATGAAATTACTTGATTTGATTATAAGCTTTTTAGGAGAGTATATTTAGAGCTAAGAATTCGGTCATGCTCTCAGAACCTCAGGCCTTGGCAAAAGCTGAACTACAGTCAACCCTACTAGATCAGATTTTTGTTAATCTAGTTCTAAAAATACACTGATGATATTATACATTGCATGATTGCTGGGTGTAGACAATAACTGATAGTCGAGGGGTATTGAAGCCCATTGGGCTATTTTTTACGGAGTTATCATGTCCATTTATTGATGACTTAATATATATGTTATAGAAGTACACAAGTCTGAGCAGTATATCTTTCTTAATAATTTAGGTTTCAAAGTTTTTTAGTAAATGCTTAGTATTATGTAGGTGTGCAATGTTTTACCCATTTCGATGATTTCACCTGTTAAGGCCCTAATCATCCATAACAATATATCCTTGTCGAGACCATATCTCTGTTCATCATTTGATGGGCAACTTGGAAAGATGCTCAGATGTGCACTGTTGTATTCTTCACCCATTTCTACCCAATATAGAGTCTTTGTACATTCTAGTCCGGGCTGTTTCTCTCTCATTAATTGAGGTTTTAAATTTTGTAAGTAGATGCTTAGTATCATGTATGTGTGCACTGTCATGTTTGTTGCCTGAACCATGATTTCTCCAGATTTATGGCCGTTTATCACATTATTCTCCGGGTGTGGAGTAAAATTCACCACCTGAGTAAATTCCCAAGCTGATATATCTGGGTCTATAGTATCATTAATCTACTCTTGTTCTTCCCTTGCCAGATGCCATTATGGATACTATGGGGACCCCAGACAGCCTGGTAGCCGATGCCAGACATGCGACTGTAGCGGTAACATCAATTTGTCCAACACGGGCAGCTGTGATGCCTTCACGGGGGCATGTCTCATCTGCTCGAATAACTCCACAGGCGATCGATGTGAGAAATGTCGAGACTGGTGGCATGGGGATGCTGTGAATAACAAGGACTGTAAACGTACGTTCTAATTTATCTGTCTTCTCCATCCCTGGGCCCTATGAATAATGATATACTCAAAGACCTGTCTCGTTTGTCTCCTTTTCTCATTAACACCATACCTATGCTTACCAAATTTATATCAACCATGAATATGGTCATGGAACAGAAGCCTATCAGAATTGCGCAAGATTGATCCAGGTTAAGGTTGTTCATTTGCTTGTTTCTGGATATCTTCGAATAATTATGCCTATGCTTAATAAACTTAAACAACACCTGGTTATGGGCTTCAAGTGTGTTCAAAACCATTTGACCTGGGTCTTCGGTCTATTTACTGTCATTGTAGTACTGAGATATAGGGACAAAACCTGGACCTCACTGCAAGCCAGTTAGGCCTTGTTATCAAATACACACCATACACACACAGTCATTGGCTGTTTGACATTAGTATTTATTTATGTTTTTGTTGGGTCAAAATGAATGATCTCTCACCATCATGATAATGCTGTAGATGCCTCCTTTGTCTGCAGTCATTCTAACGTGAAAGTTCAGACTACACTGAAAACTGCTTCATAATGAGCCATGATATAATGAGGGATAGATGTAATCCAAATACAACACCGTTCCTTAAGCAGCCCTCCAGCTTAGGGCAGCATGGTTTACCATACCATGTTTGTCTGGCACAGGAGGTAGATTGAAGTGCCAAACAAATTAGGCTCTCTGACGATCCATTGTGATCACCAGTGTCTGTAGAGCCTAATTTTCAAAATTAATTTTTTTTTCTAGTTTTGGTTAGGTTTTTGTTAGGGTTTTGCTAGGGTATGTTTGTTTGGGTCATCGTCGCCGTGTGACCTATAAGGTTAGGTGCGACGTTAAACTTCAACCAACCAACCGTTCCTTAAGCAATGGTTTATTGAAATCTATCAAGGCAGAGGAGTTCTCAGCACTTCATGCAGTTATAAAAAATTTGCTTATCCTTATGCCTAGTGATTGTTACCTAATATTGATTGCCTTAATAATCCTTTAAAAAGGAGGTAGGTTTTAATATTTTTGAAAATTCAATAAAAAAACAACTAGAAAACCTGAATTTTTGTTTAAATCGCAGACCTATTAATAGAGTTAAATCAAACAAAGAATGTATTTAGAACAACCTAAGAATTATATCAGAAGAGCAATATTTAAAATTGTATTATTTTTTAATATAACGAGACATACTATATAATTAAGAAGAATTTTTGACTTGTATTGACAGCCTGTACCTGTGATCGTTGTGGATCAGAAAAGTGTGATGATAGAAATGGGGTGTGCCTCTGTAAACCAAATGTGATTGGTCCAGACTGTGATCGATGTCCGGTAAGTAGTTTTATGCCCTCACGAATATATAAAAGATTGCTCTCAAAACTGAGCCAGAAGAAGTTTGATAAATCTGCAACCAAGCAGTGGTCAAACCAAATTACGATAAGAGACCAGATGGTTCAGTTGAAAATTTATTCAACTAACTAACCAACCAAAGAATAAACAGTCACAAAATGCAGCCCTAACTATTTGCTTTAGGATCTGTGCCATTACTCAAGTCTAGCAGTGGATGTAAATGTAAATGTACCTAATCTAGATTCTGATCTTTCTCTTTTGTGGAAACTGAGGTGATTGCATGGTTTACTGTGCTTGTATGTACTGTTGGTTATTTGGTGCCAAAGTCCAAGGGTACTTGTTTTGTACTTGCACGGGACTGGTCTATCCAGCACGAGAATTTGTGCTTTACCAAGAAATGATCATCCTAAAAGTAACTGGATATAACCGATGCCTACATGGCATTATTATATATATTTACCAGAATACTGTATAAAAGTGTACTGATGAGCTTAAATGATCCTAACTCTTCATAAACCGTCTGTTAAGAGCATTCTTCCGAGGATTGTTGTGCAACTCCCAGTTCCTTTATCCTGTGTCCAGTCCGTTTGCTCACTCCTTGAACACACCACAAAGCAGTCCTATAATTTGCTTCCACTTTCTCCCAACCATGCTGACTTCACAGTGAAATAAGACAAGTTTCCAAATAGGACCTTTAACCAGCACTTCTGTGCTCGATTAACTAGTAATTCTTCTCTCAGTCGTGATATGACTGAAAGATTGAAATTGACACTCACTCACTCCTTTGCAGCCATACTTCTTTGGGTTTGAGACTTGCCAGGGCTGTAGGTCCTGTGACTGTGGCGCTGCCTCATCCAGCCCCCAGTGTGATGAGAGGACTGGACAGTGCCAGTGTCAGCCTGGCGTAGTCGGCCGACAGTGTGACCGCTGCCAGGAGGGTTACTGGAACTATGGCCGTGGTGGATGTCAGAGTAAGTTTTCAGGATTTGAGATTTGTTTGCTTACTTTTTATACGCCCGCCCAAAAGGCGGACGTATTATGTGATGGCGGTTTCCGTCCGTCTGTCTGTCTGTCCGTCCGTCTGTCTGTCTGTCCGTCCCCCGTGTCCGGTCTATATCTGGAACAGTTTTCTATCCACAGTTCTAATTTTTGATGAGTGGATACCCTATGAGGAGACGATGTGTCGCGTACCAAAATGAAGGTCGAGGTCAGAGGTCATTGGTCACTGGCCTAAAAAAAAGGAAATCACTGAAGTGAACTATATCTGTGAACGTTTTCTATCCACAGTTGCAAATTTTTGTCAGTGGATACGATGTCGCGTACCAAAATTGAGGTCGAGGTCAAAGGTCACTGTTGCCTAAAATCAGGAATCATTGATCATTGACAGTTTTCTATCTACAGTCCTAATTTTTGCTGAGTGGATGCCCTAGGGGGGAACGATGTGTTGCATACCAAATGTAGGTTGAGGTCAAAGGTCAGTGTGACCTAAAAATCAGGAAATCATTAAAAATTAAAAAAAAAATTGTGAGTGAATTCAATAGGCGGAAATGAAGTGGCGCATACCAAAAATTAGGTCAAGGTCAAAGGTCACTGTGACCCCAAAATTAGGAAATTATTAAAAATAACATTTTTATGTGTCAGTAGATACATTAGGGGGACACGATTTGTCACATACCAAAATGTAGGTCAAGGTCACTGTGGCCCCAAAATTGTGAAATTGTTAAAAATCATGATTTTTTGTGTGCATTGAGAAATTACGGGGAGAAGGTTTATCATGTACCAAAATTTAGGTCAAGGTCACTGTGACGCTAAAATCAGGAAATCATTAAAAATCATGATTTTTTGTGTCCATTGATAGATTGAGGTAAGACGATGTGTCGTGTACCAAAATTTAGGTCAATGTCAAAGGTCAAGGTCACTGACCCCAAAATCAAGAAATCATTAAAAGTCACATTTTCATATGCCGCCCTGTCGAAGACGACGTCGTGTAAGGCGATGTTGCGTTCTGTCCATTCATCCATTAACATTTGTTGTCCATGCGATATCTCTAGTTTCAAGGTATGTATTGGTACCAAACTTTGAGTATACCTTAATCGCATGGCAAAGTGGAGCCATACATTTGAGATCAATTTGTCAAAGGTCAAGGTCGCAGTCCCCCAAAACTGAATCAAGTTTAGCTGGAATATTCAAAGTTCTTTCCTTTGCATGTATATGGTATTGTCCTGTGGAGTTGTCTCCCATGTTTGAAATGCTTCATTTAGTTAAACTGTTGTGAAATAAAAACCATACATTTACTAATTTAACGGAGAGAGGGGTCCTTTATGAACTTCACACCTGTGTATTAACTCAAGAACAAAGGTTTACTTCATCACTTTCTTCTTCCTCCATGAAAAATTCTCTCGTCTGAAAGGAATCCATTTGCAGGAAAACTATATTTTCTTGTGTTTGACTATTGTCGATTTCAGTGTGGGATATGTGAGCTCTCGGCTCTTGCTTCAAGGTCAACTAGTTACCAAGAGTTAAGCTCATTTTAGTTTATCATTCAGTATAACATGTGATATGGCGGATTCCATGCAAAACTGTACCACTAACTCCCATTTCTGTCTGTCCTTGACGGATTATGACATTAGAAACACCAATAACTTGGAAAACATCATAAACAAACACAGTTCCCTGTGCCTTATTATCTAAAATGTGTCAATGAATTGCATAAGATGAAAATAAACAAGTGCCCCTATGAATTATTTGTACAGTTTTTAGTTTAGCGGAACAAAACACAAATGACATTAGTAACATCTGTGTTACTAATGTCATTTGTCTGTCAAAATCTATTTCGTATATGTACAAGAAATTTCTTATAACAGAAGCACTTGCATATGCTCAGTGGAATTAGGTCAAGCATATTGATGTATCTGTACCATTGTCATTGTATGTCATCGCCCATGCTGTAATATTGAACCTTTTCAAAAACGTTCTAATGTCATTTCTGTCAAGGGAGTTGGACAGACATGACACTAGAAACGTTTTTCAAACGCTCATAGTATCGATGTATTGGTATTTTATACATTGGCAATGGTACATATATCTCAATAAGGTCAAGCTAGTACCACTGTAAATCTTTAATTGATTAATTTAATTGACATTTGTTTTGTGGTGAATATTGTAAAAAAAAAAATGGACAGACATAGGACATTAGAACAACTGACATTAGAAACCTTTACATTTCTGTTTCTCTATTATACTGCAGATAAGAAATGGGCAGTGTAAAACTGTTTATATTCAGATATGCATACATTACACAACATTTGTGGGTTTAGCAAACACAGTACAAGACACAGAGTCAGTTTTTTAACATTTTTACCCCTCGGCCAAAATTTGGCCGAAGGGTATTGTCGTCGTCATGTACGTCTGTCCGTCTGTCCGTCCGTCCGTCCGTCTGTCCGTCACACCTTTCTCGTTACCAAGATATCTTCAGAACGACTTACCCTAGGCACACCAAACTTGCAGTGCACATCCGTATGCTTGTGACCCAGAACCCTATTGAATCTGGACCTGATTGGTTAGAAACTTTGGCGGCCATCTTTAATTTATGCGAAACCATCACAGCTTTCTTGTTACCAAGATATCTTTAGAACGACTTACCCTAGGCACCCCAAACTTGCACTGCACATCCATATGCTCATGACCCAGAACCCTATTGAATCTGGACCTGATTGGTTGGAAACTTTGGCGGCCATATTTAATTTATGCGAAATCATTAATCTTGTGTATCTTAGGTACCATTTCTCTGTTCAGTGTGAAACTTGGTATAGATCATCGATGCATCAAGAAACTTCAAAGGAATGACCAAACCAGTTTCCCTGATTCGGTGAAAACCTTGGCGGCCATCTTTAATTTATGCAAAATCTTCAATGATATATATCTCTGATACCATTCAAGTGTTCTATACGAAACTTGGTATACAGCATCGATGTATCAAGAGATCTGCAATGTATAGCCACATCAGTTCCTCTGAGTGGCGGGAAGGATGGGCGGCCATCATTAATTTATGCAAAATCATTAATGATCTCTATCTCTGATACTGTTCGAGTGCTCGATGTAAAATTTGGTATATATCATCGAAGCATCAATAGACTTACGATAAATGGCGTTTCTGATTGGGCGGAACCTTGGCGGCCATCTTTAATTTATGCAAAATCTTTAATGATCTCTATCTCTGATACGGTTCAAGTGCTCAATGTAAAATTTGGTATACATCGATTAGGCCGTTGTTAATTAATTCTTTGTTTCTCGTAACCTTGCTTTTGAAAATAGACATGCTGAGGGCGATAATTATTAATTATTAATTATTACCTAGCGAGAAAAAAAAAAAAAAAAAATACTAAAACAAAACTTGGGATGCAAAATTTGAAAATATAAAACCTTTTACTGGACTAGATTTATCAAACAAAACCTCTGCTAGAGGAACAGTGACCTGGTAATTAAATGAATAATGCATACATAATGACCATTAAAAAGAAATCACAGATCACAATCCATAGACATGACTCTTTGACATAAAATACATTATGTGAGGTGTCATATATGGAGCTAATTTAGAACTGGTTTCCATCAGATTAGTACTGGCTAACAATATTAAATCAGCCTTCACCAAAGCAACCATAAATAGTAATAATATTAATCCTAATTTTTTAGGATTCATAAATTTTCCTATAATACAGCTGTCCTAAGCAAGTCACTGGTCAACAACAACAACAACAACAACAGTTTTGGTCTAATCACGATGCCTTCTTCTGATTTTCAGAGTCAGTAAAGACTTGGAAGAGAAGTCTTTCTTCTCTTCCAAGTCCGCCACTGTGGATTCTTGATCCATGGCACCGAGTGATTTATAGATTTATATAATTCGTTTATTTACTGATTACAAGCGCCCATATAATGCAGGAGAATCATCGACGGAAGTTTCAAATCTGCCTTGAAAAGAAAACGCTCGATGACAGCGCTGGCGGTCGTCTTTTCAGAGAATAGGAAAGTTGTGAATTTAACATAAAACTGACCGTTTGTTGAAGCTATCGTGGCTCCGTTGGCCAAAACATTTTGATCAAAACCACCTGGGATGAATGCGATCAACCATGCGGACATTTTTACATTCATTGCGCGGTGTACGAGGAACGAAAGGGGTGTATGATGAACATACTTCCGTTCGATTTGAGAACTCCGCGTGCAAATCGATATCTAGTTTGCAGACGAATAGTTATACTTCTTCACTTCTCAATGCATATTTCGTTAGATTACATTGTGGATGTTCAGTTTGTTGTTATTTACTGTTTTTGCGATCAGACAAGCTACGGAATTGAGACCACAGAATTTCCTTCCGGAGCTCCGACTGGAAAACATAATGACGTAGCTTAGAGGATTCCCAAGAAAGTTTGCCGTTTCATTGGTCAGTTTATGGGGAATCCCTTGAACTGCACAACAGGTGGCGCTGCAGTGCTCTTCGAACGGATGACGGCTTTACGAAACGACAATCTCGGTATTTTACGAGCAATTTAATCACTGGAGAGCGCTGCTTCGCGAAATCAGAACTCATTATAGGCATTTTTTTTAGGGATCAGTACCAATAATTAATACAATGCGTAATTATTGCTTGCAAAAATACTGATGCGGGCGGGTTACGGGAAACGAACCATTAATTAACAGCGGCCATAGACAGTTCTGGTTTTTCTGCTTGGGCGGAAACCTTGGTGGCCATCTTTAATTTATGCAAAATCTTTAATGATGTTTATCTTTGATACCATTTCAGTGTTCTATATGAAACTTGGTATACAGAATCTATGTATCAAGAGACTTGCAATGAATAACCACATCAGTTTCTCTGAGTGGTGGGAAGGATGGGCGGCCATCTTTAATTTATGCGAAATCATTAGGGATCTCTATCTCAGATAATTTTCAAATGTTCGATGTAAAATTTGGTATACATCGTCGATGCATCAACAGACTTATGTAATGAATACCGGTTTCTCTGATTGGACGGAAACGTTTGAGGCCATTTCTAATGGCAAAATTTTTCATAATCTGTATATTTGTTACTTGACTGCTTGGTGTTCCTGAAGTCTTGTTTTAAATTGAATACATTATGAATGGCTGGCGCCCAGAGCCGAGGGGTTTTCAGATGCGCAGCTTCGTATTAATGTTGCAAACGTCATTTTCCGGTGAGACAGACAATTTGACAGAAAGTGGTACACTTTTTCGTGGAATCCGCCATATATGTTACATTCTCAGAAGCACAAAATTGTAGACCTTTCTCTGGATTGCTAGATCAATTGGAATCGAGGCTATTAAACAACCTTGAAATTTGGATCAATGTAATTCCAGATATACGGGCGTATATTGAAGCCCCTTGGGCTCTTGTTGTGAAGATGTTCCACCCCCAAATTAGTGGACAAACAATCAATCAAATATATCTGAGGCCAGTGTCCTAGATAATAGGCCCTCTAAGCGCTTGCGTGTCCTGGTACGGTCGCGACATGACTGAATAATTTTTGAAAACGACATTAATTTCTACTCATTCACTCACTCTCTCTCTATTGTTGAATAATGAAAAGATTACGGTAATTCCTCTAATAATTCAATCACAGGAAGTTCACTTTTCAACTCTGTTATTCAAACACAGAGAAAAAGTAACAGTTCCAGTCTTCATTCAAATTGAAGAAAAGTCATATAATGACAAAATATGACACCTTGTAGCTAGTGCCATGAAGAATGTTGCCAGATATAAGCCATTTTTGCTGCACTTCCAGTGATCGAATTATTAGGGGAATTACCGTAGGGATTATTTGCATGATTTTGGATTATTCTATGAACTCCCTGTGGTGTAAATTTGATTATCCCCTAGTTTTATGATGAATATTTTCACGTTCTGTGATAGAATAATTACTATACTCTGTACTTGTACTATATTGTGTATAATTTGCACTTAATTAACTGCCATATCTTCCTGCTTTCAGAATGCCAGTGTTTAAGTGATGGCGCTGTGACCTGTGACCCAGAGTCGGGGCGATGTCAATGCCTACCTGGTGTGACGGGACCAAACTGTGACCGCTGTCTTTCCAGATGGGTTCTCATTCAGAATGTGGGATGTCGAGGTAATCTTCCTTTGACAGCACTGGTTTCCCTCTTCAATCTACTTCACACATATATAACATATTGCAAGATTTCTGATTTTTACGAAGGGACCTGCTTCCCAAACTAAATATAAATAGTGTTAGAACTATTCTAACCACTGATCTATTTTTTTCACCCCCAATTTTCACATTGCTGTCAGAGTGGGGGGGAAGTTACTTAACTAATTCTTAGGTTAGTCGGACATTTCCAAGCATGCCAAGATTTTGAGTTCTGGAATTTCAGAACATTCATTCATATGGAGTTCAATTTTGTTTTCCAGAGTGTGATAACTGTGTTCATCTATTGTTTGATGATATTCTGGTGTTAGAGCGTAGACTGCTGGACGCCGAGCGTGAGTTGAGTAACATCACCGTCAGCTACCTCGCCTACAGGAGACTCTCCCAAATCAACGAAACTGTCTTTGAGCTACGGGTACGGAGTTCATCACCACACTCCTCAGTATACAGTTTAGATCATCCACCTGGAGACCAATTGGCCAACTTACTCACAATGGGCTATCTTGATTGAATTTTCATTGATGAATCAAAGTCCATACACTGCACCATTTTGAGCTGTGATTTTGTTTTTTTCATCCATTCGTGTAATTTTTGATTGACCATATTAATAAAGAGTAATATTTTATTTTCTCAATCTCTATTCATATAAATGAATAAGGTGATTTACAAGAGAGAGATAACTCTTGGTTGGAGACCAAATATTCTTGAAAAACAAATATTCTGCAGCAGAGATTAGCTAAAAAATGATTTTGTGGCCTAAGATTTTGTTCTTAAATTCAGGTGAAGATTACTCTGCTCCAGCAGCAAGTTGGCATTGTAGAGGTTCAACCACTCTTAGACCGCTTACTCAACCTAGAGAGACGGGCTGAGCTTGTAAACACCAGGGTATGTATGTACGCTCCTATCGTGTACCCGTAAAATAATTCCATCAGAGGCAGGAATTTTCATAGATTATATGAAATTCTTTTACACTTGTGCCTATTACATCCGGCTAACTGCGCCTTGTGCCTATTACATCCGGCTAACTGCGCCTTGTGCCTATTACATCCGGCTAACTGCGCCTTGTGCCTATTACATCCGGCTAACTGCGCCTTGTGCCTATTATATCCGGCTAACTGTGCCTTGTGCCTATTACATCCGGCTAACTGCGCCTTGTGCCTATTACATCCGACTAACTGCGCCTTGTGCCTATTACATCCGGCTAACTGCGCCTTGTGCCTATTACATCCGGCTAACTGCGCCTTGTGCCTATTACATCCGGCTAACTGCGCCTTGTGCCTATTACATCCGGCTAACTGCGCCTCGATCTGCAGAAATGTTGTAGCACATTTGTATGAAATCTACAATCGCCACGTCACAAGAAGTGCAGATGTTCATTTGGGAGATTCTGTTTTACAAGTCAGGCGAGGAAAGTCTGCTGTCATACAGTCAAAGAAACAAACAAATAAATAAATCACAAGATGGAATTTTAATTTGCTAAATTTTACAATATTTTTCACGGGGCGATGTAGGCCCGTAGGGACTAATGGTCCTGTCTTGTAGTCAGAAAAAATTGAGCACCAGCTCTGTGTCTTGCTAACACAGCAAAAGATAGAGTTCTTCCTTCTTTAGAGTTTCCAGGTTTCTGTGTTTTTAATGTCCGCGTATAGTTGCAGGTCTGATAAGTTTAAGTTAAATTTCCATTTATCTAATTTTATGCGTGTTTTCGTTCATTTTCCAGTGGCACTACTTTCGTGCTCAAAATATGTCGTCTGCTAAACCACAGATTTTGAGAGGCGCATGTTGAGTGATTTTGTGGGACTAACTCATTCTCATTAGAAAGCGTGTTTGGGCAGTAATTTAGTATTAAATAATACCAGTATAAGTGTAATTCATTGTAGAAAACAATGGGATATTTCACTTTGCCTGTATTCATTCACATTTTCATGAAATATGTGTGTTGAGTTACAGTTTGGAATTTTCGCCATTTAAGCTTACCCCTCAAGACCCTCTGTATTATGTTTTTATAGTAAGTTTCTAAAATCCAGTGGTGGTCAAATCATTTACGTAATAATTTCCCTGTATTCAGAAATGTTTTCTTTGCATTCTACTTCTGAAATATTCATGGAATGTTGCAAGCATTTCCCCCTGATCTACAGAAAGAGCTCTGCATATCACAGACATGCTGTGTTTGAAGCTGTAAGGTGACAGGGGAGATAACCAAATAGAACTGTAATATACTAGGGGTGTACTGACAGGAGGAGGTACATGAAACAATATGATGCCATGAGAGGATGCATCCCAGCATAGCTCCAGTCCATCTAACCATGAAGATTTTACATTGTATCTCAATACTCATTTTTACCCCTCGGCCAATTTTGGTCATGGGGTATTGTCGTATTGTACGTCCGTCTGTTCGTACGTCCGTACGTCAGTACGTGAGCGAGATAGACGAAAAACGGTTCCACTGAAGAATTCTAAATTTGGTATGCTTATTTACCTAGTTAAGGACCAGAAGCCTATTGAATTGGGACCTGATTGGGTGGAAACCTTGTCGGCCATCTTTAATTTTATGCAAAATGGATAATGAGCCATATGTCGGAAATCATTCAACTGTTCAATACGAAAGTTGGTATACATCATCGATAACTTTCAATGAATTACCAAACCGGCTTTTCTGATTAGCTGGAAATCCTGGAGGCCATCTTTAATTTATGCAAAATCGATAATGATACATATCTCTGTTACCATTCAATTGTTTTATATGAAAGTTGGTATACATCATCAATGCATACAGATACTTTAAATCGGGACCTGATTGACCGAAAACCTTGGCGGCCATCCTTAATTTATGCAAAAACTTTAATGATATATATCTCTGATACCATTGAAGTGTTCTATACCAAACTTGGTATACAGCATCGATGTATCAAAAGACTTGCAATGAATAACCACATCAGTTCCTCTGAGTGGGGAGAAGGATGGGCGGCCATCTTTAATTTATGCAAAATCATTAATGATCTCGTTCTCCGATACCATTCAAGTGCTCGATGTAAAATTTGGTATACATCATCGATGCATCAAGAGACTTATGACAAATGACAGTTCTGGTTTCTCTGATTGGGCGGAAACCTTGGTCGCCATCTTTAATTTATGCAAAATCTTTAATGATGTATATCTCTGATACCATTTCAGTGTTCTATACGAAACTTGGTATACAGCATCAATATATCAAGTGACTTGCAATGAATAACCACATCAGTTCCTCTGAATGACTGGAATGATGAGCGGCGACCTTTAATTTATGCGAAATCATTAATGATCTCTATCTCTGATACCGTTTAATTGCTCGATGTAAAATTTGGTATACATCATTGATGCATCAAGAAAATTATGTAATAAATACCGGTTTCTCTGATTGGACGGAAACCTTGGGGGTCGTTCCTAATTGCAAAATTTTTGATAATCTGTATATTTGTGACTTGATTGCTTGATGTTCCTGACATATTGGTTCAAATTGAATACATTATGAATGTACCCAGAGCCGAGAGGTTTTCAGATGCGCAGCTTCGAATTGTTATTTACTGCTGAAGGATACACTTTCGATTATCTGAAAAAGTGAATTTTTTTACAAATATTGGTAACATGCAGTGAAGACATTATTTTATCATTTCATCAGGTTGGTTTCATAATAAATGTCTGTCCCAGCGGGTTTTTAAAAAATATATATATGTGTACAATTACACTAATGCACTAGAGACCCTTGTTGAGAGGAATGTGTGAGACTACAAGTATGGCTCTTCGCCATGAGATGGAACATCAAAGAAAGAGTTAGTGGAATTATTCCAACAGCCTATTTTACATTTAAATAGCCCCGTTTCAGTGCCTACGGCTCTAGTTATTTAACCTTTCATTCTAATCTTTGTTGTTAATTTAAGTTGAGCTATAGAATAGAAATGTTTCCATAGGTTATTCGATGCACGGTTATTGTGGGAAAGTTTATAAATTTCAGGGTGCAGGCTTCCCCTTTTCCCTTAAAACTTTCCCACACTAACCATGCATCGAATAACCATTGAGCACATGTATGAAAACATTATTTCTATTCTATAGCACTACTATATGCCTCCTTTAATATCGAGCTGTGTTCTATAGCACTACTATATGCCTCCTATAATATCGAGCTGTGTTCCAAAATTGGCCTCAATGCAATATGGTAGATCTTCTGAGAATTCAATCACGGGGTCACGGGGAGTGAAAGGATATTTATGAGAACAGAAAGTTGACAGAATGGTCCAAAGTCATGCAAATAATCCATTATTTCTTCATAATTTTAATGATAGACAGTGATTAAATTTAGTAAAATGACCAAAATATTGTTGGTGATTGAACTATTGGAGGATTTATGCCTAATAAACAATATCACCCAGTTTCAATATCACCCATTCTCTATAGGGCAGCTTAAATGGAGAATTAAAACTTATGAGGGAGAGATATGTTGTTGCCATATTTTCTTTTATAAAAAACTTTCAACTTATTCATGAAAATATCCCTACTGGCTGCCGAGATATTGTACTTAAATAAATTTGGATCTGGTACATTTTGATTCTTTTGCCTTTCATAAACATTGTGTTTACAGATTATTGGATTTCTCTTTTGTCACTTAATTACCTACAGTTTCATATATATGCTTACCATAGCAACCGGTAACTGAGTGCTTTATCTCGGGAACTTAAATGGTTAAAGTGATTTTTACCCCTCAGCCAAATTTGACTTTGGGGTATTATCATGATGTATCTCTGTCCATCTCTGATTTCTCATTACTTCTCAAGAATGATTATGCCTAGCAATACCAAACTTACATCACACATGCATATGGTCACAGTGCAGAAGCCTGGTGAAAGTCAGCGAGATTGACCTTTTTTTCTGGGTCCATTTAATCAAATAGACAAACTAAGGAGCTATACTCCATATAAACATATTTAATGCAATACAAGTTTTGTCTCTTTCTGTAACCAACGAACCCACGTTTTGAGTCTCAAAGTGGACAGATAATAGCATATGAATACCATAGACCGTTTCTGAATATTGGGTAATTATGATTTCATAACCTGCCAAGATATCTGAATAAAGTCGTCACTAACTGGTTGATATGGTAATTATTTCTAAAAATAAATATATTTTTCCAAAAAGTTATATATAATTTGCATAATGCTATAAAAAGTCAATATTATAAATTTGAAAGATTACATGTGTACATTTGTGAATATACCAGCATAAATTTGACCCATTATCAGGAGTTCACTTGATGATGTCGCTCGATTTCACTGCATGACATGAACTCTCCGAAGACAGGTGGTTCTTCTCCTGACTCGGATTCCAGATTGAGCCTGCTTCTGATTGATAATTGGGTTACCACATTCCTGTACCGTTGTTTGTGGAGAAAATGTCATAGGTTTTAATTAGGTTTTGTAAATTGCAGGTGATTCAGACAGTGGAAGAATCTGCTGTTGTGGAGATCGATGTACAAAACACACGATTGGCTGCACTCGAGGCAGAACAGATTGTTAGAGATGGCAACAAAACTGCCAGGGGTGAGCATTGAACATTGGGTGCAGGATTGTGGTTTTAGAATATAAGGTGGATTTGGTGGATTTGATTAATTGGGTTAATTGAGACTTACTTTCATCCATGGTTGTTACCATGGTTACAAACCAAGATGCTTTATATCTATGATATTTGTTGTTTAAAGCTACCTGCGAATGCATCAGTGCATGTTAAGTTTCCACCTCTTCATTCATCTATTTGCCTATTCAATCGTCTTGAATACCTTTCCATCTATCTATGTGCCCATCCAGTCATCTGTGCCAGCTTTAATCCATCTATGTGTTCATCCAATCATCTGTACATACCTTTCCATCTATGTACTCATCCAATCGTCTGTACACACCTATCCATCCATCTATGTGCCCATCCAATCATCTGTACACACCTCTCCATCCATCTATGTGCCCATCCAATCGTCTTTACACACCAATCAGTCCATCTATGTGCCCATCCAATCATCTGTACACACCTCCGTCTCTGTCCACCTGTGCCCATCCAATCATCTGTACACACCTCTCCATCCATCTGTGCCCATCCAATCATCTGTACACACCTCTTCATCCATCTATGTGCCCATCCAATCATCTGTACACACCTCTCCATCCATCTATGTGCCCATCCAATCATCTGTACACAACTCTCCGCCCACCTGTGCCCATCCAATCATCTGTACACACCTCTCCATCCATCTGTGTCCATCCAATCATCTGTGCACACCTCCCCATCCACCTGTGCCCATCCAATTGTCTGTACACACCTCTCCATCCATCTGTGCTCATCCAATCATCTGTACACACCTCTCCGTCCATCTGTGTGCCCATCCAATCATCTATACACACCTCTCCATCCATCTATGTGCCCATTCAATCATCTGTACACACCTCTGCATCCATCTGTGCCCACCCAGTCATCTGTACACACCTCTCCGCCCCTCTATGTGCCCATCCAATCATCTGTACACACCTCTCCATCCATCTATGTGCCCATCCAATCATCTGTACACACCTCTCCATCCATCTATGTGCCCATTCAATCATCTGTACACACCTCTCCATCCATCTATGTGCCCATCCAATCATCTGTACACACCTCTCCGTCCATCTATGTGCCCATCCAATCACCTGTACACACCTTTCCGTCCATCTGTTCCCATCCAATCATCTGTACACCTCCGTCCATCTGTAATATCACTTGTCTTTATTGCACCATGTAAGCATCCTGTTTGTGTCTTGTGCGCTGTCCTCAGTGTTTTCTGGATCCATGCTGCTTCAAAGATTTCTTCTTTGAACTAGCAGGAACGCAATTTGGCTGGGTGGTGCTTAGTTGGTTCGTCGCAATATAGCTGAAATATTGTTGAAAGTGACGTTGAATTCTATTCATTGATTCACTCTGTGCACATTCAATCGTCCGTACACACCTCTTCGTCCACCTGTGCCCATCCAATCGTCTGTACACACCTCTCCACTCCATCTGTGCCCATCCAATCATCTACACATCTCTCCATCCACCCCATCCAATCATCTGTAGGCCCATTCCACAGGAAGTGGTCCAAACAAGCCAAATTTTAAAAATGTTAATGTGGACAAAATTTGTAATTTTATCGTAGCAAATAGATCCAGATTACTTGTTGTGACAGTAGTTTGCATTTTCTAGTACACACCTGTCTGATAATTACAGGTGAAGTCAACTATTATTTTTTCTCATTTTCTTATGGCAAAACACACCTAAAGAGTTAATGGACTCATTTTTGCTAAGTTATGTTGGTTTTCAAGTGAAACTCCAAAATATCATTGGATAACACATTGTCTTCTTAATAATAATGACCGTTTCCTGTTGAAATAAAATTTTAAAGGTGTTAACAACTAGAATTTACTGTCTAGCAGCTGGCGTAACACACGTAACACAAATTCATATAAAAGTTTACAGTAGAGGGCATAAATAACAGGAGCTTAATACTTTTTCATATGCAAAGGTACATTAACTATGCTGTTGTGATACACATAAAATTTAATTGCTACATTGTCTTTATATTTGATAATTAATTAGTTAATTGCACGTAACACGCGTAACGTTACGTGTGTTACATCAAGGCCTTCTTTAGAAAATTTCCGATGACCTGCTGTTTTTCCATAACATATATAAAATGGGAGGTAGAATATGGAAGATGACCTGCTACACCCAACGTTTAGCCTAATTTTAGATATCAGCAGGCCCGCAAATTGAGCCTTAGTTACATGGAATGTTACGTGTGTTACATGCTCCTTGATTAAAGACAGAGAGTCTATTTCAACAAGATTTATTTCCAGTGAAATGATTATTAGATTCAAAATATTAGGTTCTGAATCATAAAAAATATTGGAATAGTCATTTTTCACCAACCACATGAGATCTACTACTGGTAAGATGCATTTTCTAGTACACCTACTGTGTACTGCTAAGAAGGCCCATGTCACGTTACGTGTGTTACAATTTGCATGGTGCACCCTAAAAAAAAAATTGCTCTTAAGAAGTTACAACTATATTAGGACAAGGTTCCTTAGGGCGCATACTACCAAATTTCTTTCTCGAAGAATGATCATAATTAATTCAATCTTAAATAGGGGAGGGTTAATTGTGTGTTACGTGTGTTACAACAGACAAAATGAGATTTGCTCATATATGTGATTTAAACTCAAAATGATATGAAAGGTTTGAAAGATTTGCCATGTAAATCATACCTTATTCTGTCAATGTGTAAAAAAAATTTAGTCACTTGACTTCTAGATTAAATTTGCTTTGGTAATTCAGACAGTGTAACACACGTAACAAATATTGTAACACACGTAACGCAAGACTTTCACTTCCACCTCCTCCAATTGTTGTTTTTATGGCTCCACACCATGTTGGTATAGAAAAGTGTTTATTCTTCTTCAAAAATAACTACACATTAGATTGAATCATGTGTACAAATCAGACGATTTTGAGTTTAAATCACGTATATGAATAAATCACGTTTTGTCCGATGTAACACACGTAACGCATAATTAACCCTCCCTAATCAAGGTAGAATTAATCGTGATCGTTCTTTGAGAACATTTTTCAGTAGTATGTGCCCTAAGAATCCTTTTCCTAATATAGTTGTAACTCCTTAACATTCAGGTTTTTTTAAGGGTCAATCAGTGCAGGCAAAAAAGTCTGCAAATTGTAACACACGTAACGTGGAATGGACCTGTACACACCTCTCCATCCACCCCATCCAATCATCTGTACACACCTCTCCATCTACCCCATCCAATCATCTTTACACATCTCTCCATCCATCTGTGTCCATCCAATCATCTGTACACACCTCTCCATCCACCTGTGCCCATCCAATCATCTGTACACACCTCTCCATCCATCTGTGTCCATCCAATAATCTGTACACACTTTTTCATCCATATGAGCCCATCCAATCATCTGTACACACCTCTCCATCTATCAATGTGTCCATCCAATCGGCTGTACACACTTCTTCGTCCATCTGTTCCCATCCATTCATCTGTACACACTTCTCCCTCCATCTGTGAACATCCAATCATCTGTACACACTCTTCGCCCACCTGTGCCCATGCAATTGTCTGTACACACCTCTCCGTCCACCTGTGCCCATGCAATTGTCTGTACATACCTTTCCATCCATCTGTGCCCATGCAATTGTCTGTACATACCTCTCCGTCCATCTGTGCCCATGCTATTGTCTGTACATACCTCTCCGTCCATCTGTGCCCATGCAATTGTCTGTACATACCTCTCCGTCCATCTGTGCCCATGCAATTGTCTGTACATACCTCTCCGTCCACCTGTGCCCATGCAATTGTCTGTACATACCTCTCCGTCCATCTGTGCTCATGCAATTGTCTGTACATACCTCTCTGTCCACCTGTGCCCATGCAATTGTCTGTACATACCTCTCCATCCATCTATGCCCATGCAATTGTCTGTACATACCTCTCCGTCCATCTGTGCCCATGCAATTGTCTGTACATACCTCTCCGTCCATCTGTGCCCATGCAATTGTCTGTACATACCTCTCCGTCCATCTGTGCCCATGCAATTGTCTGTACATACCTCTCCGTCCATCTGTGCCCATGCAATTGTCTGTACATACCTCTCCATCCATCTGTGCCCATGCAATTGTCTGTACATACCTCTCCGTCCATCTGTGCCCATGCAATTGTCTGTACATACCTCTCCGTCCATCTGTGCCCATGCAATTGTCTGTACATACCTCTCTGTCCACCTGTGCCCATGCAATTGTCTGTACATACCTCTCTGTCCACCTGTGCCCATGCAATTGTCTGTACATACCTCTCCGTCCATCTGTGCCCATGCAATTGTCTGTACATACCTCTCCATCCATCTATGCCCATGCAATTGTCTGTACATACCTCTCCGTCCACCTGTGCCCATGCAATTGTCTGTACATACCTCTCCATCCATCTGTGCCCATGCAATTGTCTGTACATACCTCTCCGTCCACCTGTGCCCATGCAATTGTCTGTACATACCTCTCCATCCATCTATGCCCATGCAATTGTCTGTACATACCTCTCCGTTCATCTGTGCCCATGCAATTGTCTGTACATACCTCTCCGTCCATCTGTGTCCATGCAATTGTCTGTACATACCTCTCCGTCCATCTGTGCCCATGCAATTGTCTGTACATACCTCTCCGTCCATCTGTGCCCATGCAATTGTCTGTACCAGCTTTGTCTGTTAGCAGGATTATGCAACATATTCAACATGCAACAATGACATTCTCGAATACTTGTCATATCCATGGTTCACGGATGACCTGTTTATGCTGTTTGCATCCATTTTCATTTGCATATACAGTCAAATAGTGATCGATATTCAATTTACTGACCGTCTCCATTTAAATTATGTGTGTATAACCCCTTCCTGTTTTAGAACAGAATATGGTCCTGGTTTTTTCCCAATATCTCGCATTGTAATTTTTCTTTTCCAGCGGCTGTCCAATTCATCATAGACATCCTACTGAGTATTCAAAGAAATATACAGGGCACCAACATAGAGACGTACATCAGCCGAGCCAGAAATATCCTCAACGAAATCCTCTCCCGTGACTTCTCTTCTCGCAACTCCACAGCCATCCTCGAACTCAAGGACGCTATTGAAAGTGAGTCTGAACATATCCTATTTCAGACAATTCCTGTCCAATCAGGGCAGAGTTTGACTAGCACAAGTTCCTGTAACACAAGATGTGAGGTCAGTTAGACTAGCATGATTTCCTGTACGGTACTACAAGACTGTTAGACTAGCATGATTTCCTGTACGGTACTACAAGACTGTTAGACTAGCATGATTTCCTGTACGGTACTACAAGACTGTTAGACTAGCATGATTTCCTGTACGGTACTACAAGACTGTTAGACTAGCATGATTTCCTGTACAGTACTACAAGACTGTTAGACTAGCATGATTTCCTGTACGGTACTACAAGACTGTTAGACTAGCATGATTTCCTGTACGGTACTACAAGACTGTTAGACTAGCATGATTTCCTGTACGGTACTACAAGACTGTTAGACTAGCATGATTTCCTGTACAGTACTACAAGACTGTTAGACTAGCATGATTTCCTGTACAGTACAAGACTGTTAGACTAGCATGATTTCCTGTTAGACTAGCATGATTTCCTTTATGAACTAGCATGACTACAAGACTGTTAGACTAGCATGATTTCTGTACAGTACTACAAGACTGTTAGACTAGCATGATTTCCTGTACAGTACTACAAGACTGTTAGACTAGCATGATTTCCTGTACGGTACTACAAGACTGTTAGACTAGCATGATTTCCTGTACGGTACTACAAGGCTGTTAGACTAGCATGATTTCCTGTACGGTACTACAAGACTGTTAGACTAGCATGATTTCCTGTACAGTACTACAAGACTGTTAGACTAGCATGATTTCCTGTACAGTACTACAAGACTGTTAGACTAGCATGATTTCCTGTACGGTACTACAAGACTGTTAGACTAGCATGATTTCCTGTACGGTACTACAAGACTGTTAGACTAGCATGATTTCCTGTACGGTACTACAAGGCTGTTAGACTAGCATGATTTCCTGTACAGTACTACAAGACTGTTAGACTAGCATGATTTCCTGTACAGTACTACAAGACTGTTAGACTAGCATGATTTCCTGTACAGTACTACAAGACTGTTAGACTAGCATGATTTCCTGTACAGTACTACAAGACTGTTAGACTAGCATGATTTCCTGTACGGTACTACAAGACTGTTAGACTAGCATGATTTCCTGTACGGTACTACAAGACTGTTAGACTAGCATGATTTCCTGTACGGTACTACAAGACTGAGTTCAGACTTTTACTAGCACAAGTTTCTGTACTACGAGACAGAGGTCAGTTTGACTAGCACATGTTTCTGTAATACAAGACTGAGGTCAGAGTTTGACTAGCATGTGTTTTTTGTACCACAAGACTTTGAGGTCTGAGTTTGACTAGCACAACTTTCTGTACTGTACACGACTTTGGGGAGTTTGACTAGCATGAGTTTCTGTACTACAATAGTGAGGTCAGAGTTTGACTCTCATAAGTTTCTGTACTACAAGACTAAGGACAGAGTTTGACTAGCACTAGTTGCTGTACTACAAGACTATGAGATCAGATTTTGAGTAGCACAAGTTTCTGTAATACAAGACTGAGGTCAAAGTTTGACTAGCACAAGTTTCTGTAATAAAAGATTGTGAGGTCAGTTTGACTGGCACTCGTTTCTGTACTACAAGACAGGTCAGAGTGATCACTACATTGAAGCAATTTCCATACAAAGCTACATCCCTACGATAGACCAGATATACATGTATGGGGAGGTTAATCCTGCTTGGAGTTAAACATTGAAGATGTTGGTGTCATACTGGATTAATCAAAAGTTTTTAAGTGAAAATGACCTTTTTTACCTCTATTTTAGAGAGATAGTTATCAATAAACTGGTAAACCTCCAGTTTCTTAATCCTTGTATTTGTCAGCCTTGGAGAGAGCTAAAACGATCAAGATTCGCGCAGACGAGGTCTTCAATCGGACCATCATCATTCGCGAGGACATCACGGATATCGTGAGTCGTCTGTATGACTTACAGAATAACAGTCGCATCAGTCAGCAGGACTCCCAGGATGCATTGGACATAATCAGCAGATACAGCCGACCTTTCTCTGTTGTGGTAAGGCCCCCTCGCATCAATTTGTGCTTCTTTGTTAACTTGTTATACATATCAAATTGTCTTTTTACCCATCTTCTAAAACCCAACCTCCCATTCTTGGATTATGCAACTCCAGAACTACAGGGTTTCATCGGTGTCAAAACTCTCTTAAAAACTCAATTTTGCTACCAAAAAACTGAAGTCTGAGTGTTTTAGAAGCGGAAAAAGGCCACTACTTCGTAATGGGCCGGAGTTCCTTCGCATTGGTAAAATTGTGTACCACATCCACGATCACAGCTACATGGATGGAGACACTCAAGATAAGTAACTACTATATCGACTCCATGATTACCCACTGCGTCACCGACCAGGGTTCCTCTTGTTGAGTATTAATGTGTCATGTCTATGCCCATGTCTGTGTCATCTCAGCGGTTACTCAGCCTGCTATTGGAGCTACAACAAGGCCGAGGTGCCCACCTCCATATGTTGGTACGAAGCATAAGCAAAGCAGGTTTACGATTTGGGTCATAAATAATAAACATTTATAAACAATGTTTACCTGCTTTGCTTTGATTGCCCCTCCCTTCCTTCCCCTCACTCCACGGCCTTGCACACTACAGGTCTCGGATTATTACAATGAGAAAGAGGATATGAATGGCGTGGGCAGAGCTTATATAGTAACCTCGCTGGGATGAGAGAGCTCCCCTAGGGGCAGACAACTCCCCAGGGGGAGACAACTTTTGGTTTTAACTTCCGTTTTTATCTCGCCTTACGAAGTAAAGGGGAGATATTGTGAGAGGGGGAAAGAGGATGTCGTCGTCGGTGTCGGTGTCGGTGTCGGTGTCCCCTGCCTGGAAATGAATGGGTTTTTGGTTTAGCAAGTTAAAAAAAAATCTAGAAAAATTAGAAAAAATATAAAAAAAATATAAAAAATATGGGGGGTGGGTATGCCACCTGGGGGTACTACCCCTGGGGTACTCTAATGTTAAAATCCCTATGAATGAGTTTTGCGTTTAGCTAAAGTGCACATGTACATCTGTACTTGGAAAGTTTCTTGCAGTTGTCAGCGGTCATTGGATGATTATGAAACTTGGTATACATGTTTCTTATGATTAGAGGATGTACCTGTGCTATTTTTGACAAGAAATATTAATTTTTCTCCAAATTATGGTAAATGAAGAGTTTTCTGTTTAGGTAAATTGTACATATACATGTCCATGGTAAGTTTGCTCCAGTTGTCAGCTGTCATTGGATGATTATGAAACTTGGTACACATGTTTCTTATGATAAGAGGATGTACCTGTGCTATTTTTGAGAAGAAATATTAATTTTTTCTCAAAATTATGGCAAATGAAGAGTTTTCTGTTTAGGTAAATTGTACATACAGGCCTCTACATGTATACATATACATCTACATGGTAACTTTGCTCCAGTTGTCAGCTGTCATTGGATGATTATGAAACTTGGTACACATGTTTCTTATGATTAGAGGATGTACCTGTGCTATTTTTGACAAGAAATATTAATTTTTCTCCAAATTATGGCAAATGAAGAGTTTTCTGTTTAGGTAAATTGTACATGTAGGCCTCTACATGTATACATATACATGTACATGATAAGTTTGCTGCAGTTGTCAGCTCTCATTGGATGATTACGAAACTTGGTACAAATGTTTCTTATGATTGGAGGATTTATTTGTGCTATTTTTGAGATGAAATATTAATTTTTCTCCAAATTATGGCAACTGATTGAGTTTTGCGTTTAGCCGAAGTGCACATGTACATCTGTACACCACAGTTTGCTGCAGTTGTCAGCTGTCATTGAATGATTATGAAACTTGGTACACATGTTTCTTATGATTAAAGATGTACCTGTGATACCATCCATACCATCACTACCATCCATACCATCACTACCATTCCTACCATCACTACCATCCATACCATCACTACCATCCATACCATTCCTACCATCACTACCATCCATACCATCACTACCATCCATACCATCACTACCATCCATACCATAACTACCATCACTACCATCCATACCATCGCTACCATCCATTCCATCACTACCATCCATACCATCACTACCATCCATACCATCACTACCATCCATGCCATCACTACCATCCATACCATCATTACCATTCCTACCATCCATACCATCACTACCATTCCTACCATCACTACCATCCATACCATCACTACCATGCATACCATCACTACCATCCATACCATCTCTACCATTCCTACCATCACTACCATCCATACCATCACTACCATCCATACCATCACTACCATCCATACCATTCCTACCATCCATACCATCACTACCATCCATACCATCACTACCATCCATACCATCACTACCATTCATACCATTCCTACCATCCATACCATCACTACTATCCATACCATCACTACCATCCATACCATCACTACCATTCATACCATTCATACCATCACTACCATCCATACCATCCATACCATTCCTACCATCACTACCATCCATACCATCACTACCATCCATACCATCACTACCATTCCTACCATTCCTACCATCCATACCATCACTACCATCCATACCATTCCTACCATCACTACCATCCATACCATCACTACCATCCATACCATCACTACCATCCATACCATCCTACCATCCATACCATCACTACAATCCATACCATCACTACCATCCATACCATCACTACCATTCCTACCATCACTACCATCCATACCATCACTACCATCCATACCATCGCTACCATCCATACCATCGCTACCATTCCTACCATCCATACCATCACTACCATCCATACCATCACTACCATCCATACCATCACTACCATCCATACCATCACTACCACCTATGCCATCCTACCATCCATACCATCACCACCATCCATACCATCACTACCATAACTACCATCACTACATGTACCATCCATACCATCACTACCGTCCATACCATCACTACCATCCATACCTTCACTACCATCCATACCATCACATCCATACCATCACTACCATTCCTACCATCACTACCATCCATACCATTCCTACCATCACTACCATCCATACCATCACTACCATCCATACCATTCCTACCTTCACTACCATCCATACCATCACTACCATCCATACCATCACTACCATTCCTATCATCCATACCATTCCTATCATCCATACCATTCCTACCATCACTACCATCCATACCATCACTACCATCCATACCATCACTACCATCCATGCCATCACTACCATCCATACCATAACTACCATTCCTACCATCGCTACCATCCATACCATCACTACCATCCATACCATCACTACCATTCCTACCATCACTACCATCCATGCCATCACTACCATCTATACCATCACTACCATCCATACCATCACTACCATTTCTACCATCACTACTATCCATACCATCACTACCATCCATACCATCACTACCATTCCTACCATCACTACCATCCATACCATCCATACCATTCCTACCATCACTACCATCCATACCATCACTACCATCCATACCATCACCATCCATACCATCACTACCATCCATACCATAACTACCATTCCTACCATCACTACCATCCATACCATCACTACCATCCATACCATCACTACCATCCATGCCATCACTACCATCCATACCATCACTACCATCACTACCATCCATACCATCCATACCATCACTACCATCCATACCATTTCTACCATCACTACTATCCATACCATCACTATCATCCATACCATCACTACCATCCATACCATTTCTACCATCACTACTATCCATACCATAACTACCATTCCTACCATCCATACCATTTCTACCATCACTACCATAACAACCATTCCTACCATCACTACCATCCATACCATCACTACCATCCATACCATCACTACCATCCATACCATCACTACCATCCATACCATGATGGTGATGGTAGTAATTCCACTTGGGACTGGACTATCCAGCAGTAATCCCACAGAGGACT
This sequence comes from Hanleya hanleyi, assembly GCA_036873755.1. Taxonomy (NCBI): domain Eukaryota; kingdom Metazoa; phylum Mollusca; class Polyplacophora; order Lepidopleurida; family Hanleyidae; genus Hanleya; species Hanleya hanleyi. The sequence continues at coordinate 105,625 of JAVTVY010055013.1, read as the reverse complement.
ATCCATCAGTAATAACATGGGACTGGTCCACCCAGCAGTAATCTCACACTGGAATGCCCTATGTACCAGTAATCCGACTGCACTGACCTATCCATCCCTACATGGGATTAACTTTTGCCAGTAATCCCACATGGGACTGATGTTATTGTCTGTACCAGATAATCTATTCCAGACATTATTGTCTGTACCGCATCACTTATTCCAGACCTTATTGTTTGCTCTACATGTATGCTTTTAATACTGCTGCACCTTTGGCGGATGACCCCGCAAGGCGAGATGTTGGGGTTCTCAGAACGCTTGTTAACAGTTTGTATTGTTCTTCCTAATGGTGATTAGGCAGAAGCAAAGCAGGTTTGATTTGGTTATAAATAGTAACATTGTTTATAAATGTTTATTTTTTCAGTCCGATTCGAAAATCCAAGTTATGCTTCAAATTAATATGGTATTCCCGACTTGTGACGTTGAATCACAAGAGTCGTCGCCGGATCATACGGTGGGGCATAGTCTATAAATTGACTATAGAGAATATCCATACCTTCATCTTCTATATCAAAGAGTTCAAATGATTCCAAATCAAAACGTATTTATTCAAATTTTAAATCAGTTTACTTTAGTCCATGCCATTGCAAGTGAACTGCTCCACTGTTTCGTCTGCTGACAGGTCGGCTACACGAAGGGACGTCACTCTTGTGACACAGCGTCACAACTCGACAACTGTAGACTACTGTGTGTTTTGATCCAAGGGATTCTGACACTTTCAAAGTTTCAACATTTCTGCATGGACCGAATCCCTTCAGTCTTTAGTTTTGCACCATTTTAATATTTTCGAGCATGGTATCTTAAAAGAGATATCTTAAACTAGCCCAGTAAACAGAACAGAATTAGCATTCGCTTCTACATGTAATTATAAAATCTTAAGTATGTTTCGTAGCTCATGCCAAAGTGTCAGAGATTTGTCTTCGCTTCCAGTACCCAATGATGACACGTGCAACTGACAACTGACAACGGACATCAAGTACAGTTTTAGAAATCTTGAAACTCCTGAAACTTAGAAAGATAATATCTTGGTGTTTTCCAGTGTCCCTTTTTCGATCTTTTTAGCTCAAATTCGAAATTCTGCAAACAAAATTACAAATCAATCATTTGTTCTTAGTAATAATGGACAACGAGATCCTCTTGTCACTAGCTCATAATTATCGGACAATGGTGGGGGCCAAGATCCTTCAGGATCTCTCTTTAACTGATCTGTCTATTATCCTGAAACAAAGTGTCCCACATGAGGGCAGCACAGAATCATTTCAAATGCCGGCCTCCTGTCAAGAAAGTGGTATGGTTTAATTTCTGTTTAACGTCTAGGCCGAACGTCAAAGTCACTGTGACCCCCAAAATCATGAAATTCATAAAAATCATGATCTTTTTGTGTCCATTGATACATTGAGGGAAGACGATGTGTCATGTACCAAAATTCAGGTCAAGGTCAAAGGTCAACATTACTGTGACCCCAAAAACAGGAAATCATTAAAAATAACTTTTTTCTGCCAGTAGATACATTAGAGGGACATGTGTTACATACCAAAATGTGGGTCAAGGTCACTGTCGCCCCGAAATCAAGAAATCATTAAAAGTCACATTTTCATATGCCTGTCGAAGACGAGGTCATGTAATGCGATATTGTGTTCTGTCCATTCATCCATTAACATTTGTTAACATTAACATGCGATATCTCTAGTTTCAAGCTATGGATTGGTACCAAACTTTGAGTATATCTTACTCACATGGCAAAGAGGAGCCAAACATTTTGAGATCAATTTGTCAAGGTCACAGTCCCCCAAAACTGAATCAAGTTTAGCTGACTATGTGTGTTAGGTTTGAATATTCAGAGTTCTCTCCCCTACATATATAGGGCATTTGTCATGTGAAGTTGGACCATGTTTGAAACAGCTACATTTAGTTAAACTCTTGTGAAATAAAAACCATACTTTTCTTAATTTATTTATTGATGGGGATAGGGGCCCTTTATGAACTTAATACCTCACTGATGTAAGTCTTCCGGTTTTTACCAGAAATCCGGTTTTTTTGTTGAAACTTGGAAAAAATTCCGTTTTTGTAGAAATTTAGATTCTCGTCCGGTTTTACCAGGAAAGTGATACTTGATGTCGACTAAATCGATATTTGAGCGTTCAAAAACGCATTTTTTACCCGATCTTGATGAAGTATGTATTGTTACCATTTTTGATCCTCAAAATTGGATCCCGATAGCGAAGAACCGACGTAGTCGCCATTTTTATAATGATTTGTCCGCCACGTGATACGGGAGACAACTCGGGAGACAACTAGAGTTGTCTCCCCTGTAGTACTGGTGCTCAAATCGCTAGCAGCCGAAACTATTATGGGATATTGTGTGGCAGTCTGAAGTGAAAATTGCGCCTACGGAGTGAAAATCGAAGTGAAAATCATGAGCGTGTTACATCGCAGTGCCGACATAGACGTCAATGAGGTGGATAAGAGTATCAAAAATAAGTTTCGTTGGTCATGGCTGGAGGACAAAGACTGTCACGGGGATCACCTTTCAGACTACATAAGGAAACTCAATTTGCCAGGTTTGGCTGAATGTAGAGTACGTTACGCAGCTCAGGAAAAAAATCTTTACAAGCTCACGCAAAATCGGCAAAGCATCTGTCAACACGCAAAAATAAACTGTCAAATGTGTGATCCAAATGTTCCATCATTCCATACAGGAGTCTCTGAATAAATTTACAGAAATTAATTTTCAAAATAAGTTTGCTTATTTCAGAATCAGAATGAGGGTGTATTATGAAACAGGTTTTGCTTGAAAAACAACACAAAAAACGTAGTGGCTTGCCAATCATATTTTCTTATTTTGCTTGCCAGAAATTGGCTCGAATGCATCTCCAGCCACCTAGGACCCCAGAGCTTCCAGGGGCCTAGGCGGCCCCTGGACCCCGGCCTAAAGTGCTAGGATAGTATTTTCAGGTTTTTTGACAAAAGTCCACTTACATCACTGATACCTGTTTATTAACTCAAGAACAAAGGTTTACTTCGTCACCTTCTTCCTTCATGGAAAATTCTCTCGTCTGGAAGGAATCCATTTGCAGGAAAACTACTATTTTCTTGTGTTTGACTACCCTATTTCTTCTAATTATTCAGACAGTAAAAGTTAACTTCAGACATCTGCAAAGAGAAATTCTGCTAACATTCTACAAATTTCAGTAGCTGGCTTTTGAATTCTTGGGATAAATAACATATCCATGCCACAGTATTTGGCCTCAGTTGACAGAAAGATGTTTTTTTAATGCTTCTAACTCTACAAATGCTGTTCGAAAAATTAGAAGAAATAGAGTATTGTCGATTTCAGTGTGGGATATGTGAGCTCTCGGCTCTTGCTTCAAGGTCAACTAGTTACCAAGAGTTGAGCTCATTTTAGTTTATCATTGAATATAAGATGTGATATATGTTTCATTCTCAGAAGCACAAAATTGTAGACCTTTCTCTGGATTGCAAGCTACCAATTGGAATCAAGGCTACATGTATTAAACAACCTTGAAATTTGGACCAATGTAATTCTAGATATATGGGCGTATATTGAAGCCCATTGGGCTCTTCATAATTAGTGTAGCTGAAAGGTTACAAAACCATACATGAATTGAATATCATTTGCAAGTCAGGAATTGATACATCGATTCCATTCAAAATTACCAAGTTTGTAATTTTAAAAATTTATTTGAATTGTCTTGTGTAATCTTGTCTTGTTGACATTCACAATCTGTGACTTAATGTGCTGGAAACAGATGGTAACTTAGACCTTGGTCAATTAAGAACATAAAACTGAACATGTTAAATTATCTGTTTGTTGCTCTTTCAAATACATAGTGGTATTGACAGGCTCCATTGATGGTCATATGGACATTCGTTACATGCATTACTTATGGCGGTTGCAAAATTACAAATAAACTCAATAGAAGTCTGTCGGCCGGTGACAAAAATGTAAAAATACACAATTCAGGTAAAAAAATACTGAATTTTAGTATACGGTGGCAATTATTTGAACTTCTATGAAACCCTGAACTATCGGTGTTACAATTTCTGACTTCATTGGGCTCAGATTTGTATCGCAAAAATTTTTCCGGACGATTTCTCGGCTACATCTATTTGATCAAAAACTGTGAAACTTGCATGGAAGCTGCCAAGTACCGTGCAGATGTGCACTGTCAACTTTCTTGCCAGTTTCAATAATTTTCCCTGACTTGGGCCTATTAAAAATAATTCTGTGTTTCTGGTAACAGCTTAAAAAATATCCAGGTAGGTAGGTAGGGTTTTTTTTTTTTTTGCTTTTTTTTTTTTTTTTGCTTTTTTCTTTTCTTTGCCCAATCAAAATATTTTTCAAAGATGTACTGAATATTCATCATACTTATTCAATATACTAACCAAACTTGTGTAAAAATAAATGCCTTAAATACAAAAAAAAATGGCTTTGTTATTTTTGGGAGTGTGTGTGATATACAGAATGGATCGGAATGGAGTATCACAGCTCACATCAACTGAATCCAGGTTCACCAGACATTCGTCAGACAGAACTGCAGTTAGTGATACGGAATTGGAATTCGTAGTCGTTGATTTAGAGAATTTATCGCAGTTTGTATTAGAGGTTCCAGTTTAAGTTTGTTCCTACTCCACCTTGAGCCTACATATTTTCTTTTCAATCGCAAACATTTAACAGTTTTTCCTATAACTTCATGAAATCTGGATAACATATCTAGATATTAGAATTCCTTATATCAGAGTCGACACGCTGGAATAAACATGCAGGTCTTGAATCTAATCAATTGTTGATGGACAGCTGCTGAAGAATAGATATCAGACTTTACACTTCAGTATTTCTTCTCTATATGGACAAAGGAGTTTGAAGACAAAGCAAAACACTTTCAGATGGACATCAGACTTTATATCCATTTGTGCTATTAAACAAATAACTTATAGCAAAATCGACGATATTGTCAGCGTAAATAAAATTTATTTGAAGAGACTACAGTATTTTGGTAGAATTGCGGTCGAAAATGGCGATTTATGAGGAATTACAGCGGAAAATCTTAGTTTTTCATCTGCCTTTCTCCCTGGGTTTTTCCGACGTTTCGTCTCATTGGAAAGGGAATTCCTTGTAGTTTCTGATTGGAGGCTTGATTTCGAACGATAACATCGAGGAAGTGCAAGGGGTGTTTTCCCGTTTCTCTGGTAACGATAACAACCGACCCGATATCGGTTACCTTGATTGGACAAGCGTGGTAACGTGACCTACATCGAAGTGCTCATTGGCCAGAGCCCTTCAACTGAGTCGAGCTGATCTGAGGGAGACGCCATTTTTATCTCATCGGGACGAAATTACGTGGCCCAGAAACTCAGCAGAAATTTGAAAATAAAGTTTGTTCAGCGGATTTCATCGAAACCCGCACTTTGAAAATATAAACTGAGCTTCTGTACTTCAACTATACCAAAGAATCATATATTTTGAAGGGGTTTTCTGTGAGTATTTTATATTTTCTGGGCGGAGAATATCAAGTTTACATCCAGGAAATCAAGTCGGGCTTAGCTAACAATATATGTATGGTTTTTATCAAGTAAATTTGAAAAAAGCGATTTCAGAATGGTACATCGCTGTACTCCCACTGACAGAAGCAAAGGCAAGCCGGTATTGCGGCTCGTCGCATATTTCGTATAGAAAGACGAGAGCCATTTGAACAGCTCGCCGCAGCGTAACAGTAAACTTATCTACGGCGAATAGTGGTGGAATTTACATTTCTCTGCAGACACGGATAAAATTGTCCCGGCCATTTTGGGATATCCGCTCCGCAGAGTGCAATATTCTCCGTTGCAGAGGTACATTATAGTCGCTAACGTTGCTCTGAATACATATTATGTCTAGAACATCACTGTACGGAGAGCGGGAAGTGCGAAACTGCGGTTCGGTGAGTTACGTCCCCTTGAAGCAAGCGAAGGGTTCGCAAAATAAAATGTTGAGAGCAAGATTTTGGTGAAAATCACCGACGTCGGTCGGTGTTTTTGCATTTTTATTTTTTTATTTGTTGAAAAAACTTTCAGGTCGGCAATGATCACACCAGGTAGGTCGGGTTACCGGAAACACAGGATCATTTTTAATAGGCCTTACGGCCTTTCATCATCATCAATATATGTACAGTAAATGCTTGTTGTCCCCCGCTACTTAGTAGGGGGGGACTTAGAAACACCGGTGTCCGTAATTCCGTAAGATTTTCTTGTCCGGACAATAACTCGTGAACGATTCAACCGATCAACTTCAAACTTGGGGTATGCCTTGACATTGGTGAGAGGACGGTTGGGATTGTTTTTCAGCAATGTGCGTAATCTAATATGGCCGCCGTCAGCCATATTGGATTATAAGCAATTGGATCTTAGATTTTCTTGTCCAGACAATAACTCGTGAACGATTTAACCGATCAACTTCAAACTTTGGATGTGCCTTGACATTGGTGAGAGGACGGTTGGGATTGTTTTTCAGCAATGTGCGTAATCTAATATGGCCGCCGTTAGCCATATTGGATTATAAGCAGTTGGATCTTGTCCGGACAATAACTCGAGAACAATTCAACCGATCTACTTCATATGTGGGGAGTGCCTTGACATTGTTGAGAGGAGGATTAGGAGTGTTTTTCAAGGACGTGCTTGATCCAATATGGCCACCATCGGCCATACTGGATGTCATTGGATTTTAAGCAGTTTGATCTTGTCCGGACAATAACTGGAGTACGATTCAACTGATCTACTTCAAACTTGGGGAGTGCCTTGACATCGGTGAGAGGACGGTTGGGATTTTTTTTCAGCAATGTGCATTATCCAATATGGCCGCCGTCAGCCATATTGGATTATAAGCAGTTGGATCTTAGATTTTCTTGTCCGGACAATAACTCGTGAACGATTCAATCGATCAACTTCAAATTTGGGGTGTGCCTTGATATTGGTGAGAGGACGGTTGGGATGGTTTTTCAGCAATGTTCGTAATCTAATATGGCCGCCGTCAGCCATATTGGATTATAAGCAGTTGGATCTTGTCTGGACAATAACTCGAGAACGATTCAACCGATCTACTTCATACCTGGGGAGTGCCTTGACATTGTTGAGAGGAGGATTAGGATTGTTTTTCAAGGACGACCTTAATCCAATATGGCCACCATCGGCCATACTGGATTTCATTGGATTTTAAGCAGTTTGATATTGTCCAGACAATAGCTGGAGTACGATTCAACTGATCTACTTCAAACTTGGGGAGTCCCTTGACCATAGTGAGAGGATAGTCATGTTTTATGGATGTGCATAATCCAATATGGGTGCCATCCGCTGTATTAGATTATGTTAAGCTCATCAGCGATATCTCCATTTTCAAATCATACTCTTATCAATGATATGAGATATCATCGACAAAAAAAAATCGACCATAGAGGTCCATGGCCCCCGCAGCAGCAGCGCCAGTTATGGTGGATGTAATCCACCATAACTGGTGCTGCTAGTGGGGGACATGGATCTCTATGGTCGATTTTTATTATTCAGGTGTCCACTGTCGTGCTTTCTACATGCCCGTCGACAGACGAGGTTGTATTTTGTGATCACAATATCTGTTTATCTGTCTCTGTCTGTTAATTTGTAAGTTGAGATATCTCCAGTTTTAGGTCATGAATTGGTACTAAACTTTGGGTATTTGTTACCCATGGAGCAAAGAAGAGCCCTATTCATTTTGAGGTCAAAGGTCAAGGTCACTGTGGCCGAAAATCAGTGAATCACTGAAAATTGTTAAAAGTTTCAAAACTGTGGATTGTGATGGTGAAGAAGGCAGCCATTGACTTTAGCCCCTCAGCCAATTGTGCACGGGGCCAAATGGTAAATCTGTGTTGTCAGTCCCTCAGTCTGTCCATCTTGCTTGTTATGACAGTATTTCTTGAAGAAGTATTGTCAACTATTCTGAATTTATATCAAAGTACTGATGTCGGGTTTACTTGCATCAGGGGTTTATTAGTCTCATATTTGTGATCAAAAGAGGGAGGAAATCGTCCTCTGTTGTAGGGTCAAACTTTCACATTTATCAAAAGGATATGAAATGGACCATTTTGTACAGCCTACATGCTGAATTATAAAGACACAAATAATGAAGGGCTGCAGATGCACGAAAACGGATTTATGGCGCACGAAAGTTCGTACAATGGCTTATTTTCTTATTTTTATGCACTTTTCGGTGCAAATTTTCTTTTGTTACAAAAATAGGACACCTTTAACCAAAATCAATTTTAGCTATTTTAAACACAAATATTTCTGAAATAATATGATTTTGGTTGAAGGTATCATAATTTTGCAACAAGAGAAAATGTCGTCTGGAAATTCACCTAAAAGTGCAAAATAAGCCAATGTGGCAGGTTTGAACCACTGTAAGTCTGGTTGTGTTTATCTTTGGGCCTTGATTTATTCTTTATCTGATAATTTAGTATGCAGACTGTAAGGAATTGTCAATTTGGCACTTTTTAGACAAAAATGAGCCCCACCAGCTGTGTGTATCAAAAAAGCATTGAGGATGATTCCCTATCTAATGCGATCTAACACCACCTTTGTGATCTTACAACAAAGTTTCATAGACTATATCCTTCCCGCCGTAACAAATGATACCGGATAAAATAGATTGGAAAGGCAAATTTAAAAAAAATTGGAAAGATAAAATTCACTGTGACAATGTCCCAATTATCACGTTCAATACACAAGCTACCGTGCATTGCAAATGTGTATATGCTGTAAGGGGCATCAAATGAGAACTGTTTCCGGGCAGGAGATAAAACTACACCTGTTCAGAAAAAAAAACCCAACTGAAAAGTGATAACAGAGTAGGGTTTACCCTAGGTAAACCCAACAATAACATATGCAAATGGCAAAGGGCCCCGAAGCCCATTGAAGATGACTGACCTTGACTTTTTTTACCCCTCGGCCAATTTTGACCATGGGGTATTGTCGTCGTCTTGTACGTACGTCCGTACATGAGCGAGATAGCCGGAAAACAGTTCCACTGAAGAATTCCAAATTTAGTATGCTTATTTACCTAGTCAAGGACCAGAATGAATTGGGAGCTGATTGGGTGGAAACCTTGGCAGCCATCTTTAATTTTATGCAAAATGGATAATGATCCATATCTCGGAAACCATTCAACTGTTCAATACGAAAGTTGGTATACATAATCGATACATCAAGCAACTGTCAATGAATTACCAAACCGGCTCTTCTGATTAGCTGGAAATCCTGGAGGCCATCTTGAATTTATGTGAAATCGATAATGATACATATCTGTTACCATTCAGTTGTTTTATATGAAAGTTGGTATACATCATCGATACATCCAGATACTTTGAATCGGGACCTGATTGACCGAAAACCTTGGCGGCCATCTTTAATTTATGCAAAAACTTTAATGATATATATCTCTGATACCATTGAAGTGTTCTATACCAAACTTGGTATACAGCATCGATGTATCAAGAAACTTGCAATGAATAACCACATCAGTTCTTCTGAGTGGCTGGAAGGATGGGCGGCCATCTTTAATTTATGCAAAATCGTTAATGATGTCGTTCTCTGATACCGTTCAAGTGCTCGATGTAAAATTTGGTATACATCATCGATGCATCAAGAGACTTAGAAAAAATGACAGTTCTGATTTCTCTGATTGGGCGGAAACCTTGGTGGCCATCTTTAATTTATGCAAAATCTTTGATGATGTATATCTCTGATACCATTGAAGTGTTCACAGAATCTGTGTTTCTGTGTACAGCATCAATGTATCAAGAGACTTTCAATGAATAACCACATCAGTTCCTCTTGAGTGGCGGGAAGGATGGGCGGCCATCCTTTATTTATGCTCATGCTCATGTGTACTGTGAGGATTTTGATCATTTCAATGATTTTCCCCCAGAGTTATAGCCCTTTATCATTAACATCAATATATGATTATCTAGACCACACCTTTGTTACCAATTGATGGACAACTTCGACACTTACATTTAAGATACTATCTTGCTGAAATGGTCAGGTTTTGTTTTACCCATTTCAATAAGTTTCACAATATTCTGTTGGTGTGCACTGTCAGGTTTAAGGTTTTGATGATTTCTTTAGAGTTATGGCCCTTTATCACCAATGTCAATACATGTGCATGTATATTCTTGTTCCGAGTGTAACTACATGTACTTGTTACTTGGTGAAGAAGTTTGATACTTACAAGTTGAGTGATAACTATATAACATGTATGTAGATATGATCTGTCAGGTTATACCCTGCAGCCTTGAGTGGGGGAGAGAGGTGCATACATCGATCCAAGCAATATCTGAGTGCTTATCTGTTGTTTTTTCATGACATTGCAAAGTTTTTCAACTTATTTTAAAGAATTTGAATGTCACTGGAACCTGCTTTAAATATTCTGGAATGAAATCTGCTGCAGGTCAAACTGATTTTTTTCCTCTGTTCTAAAGCGAATCATTGAGGAGATGAGAGTGTATATGAAGGACATCCAACGGTTACTGGGCATGTCCAAGGATATGATCGAAGACTCCACCATTGCTGTGGAGGACAGCCAAAGTGCTTACCTGGTAAGTCAACCTTAATTCTTCAACAAGAACCTGAAAATGATGGATTGATATAATCTAACCCTCTTCAGTATTCAGTTTGGAGATGGTGAAAAAGGTGGAGCTCTCCGTATACGAAGTGACAAATAGCTGCATCATGCCGGGCTCTCACTGGCCCTATTTTTCCTATTTTCCCCTATATTTTCTGCGCTCCCCTATATTTTCTCAAATTTGACCGATTTTGCCTATTATTCCTATATTTTCAGAATTATTCTTGCTTAACATATACACGAATAGCTGACTTATTAAATCCTCCAAAATAACAACGCGACCGAGTCGGAAATGTCCAAACTAAATTGTCTTTTGTTGTCTTTTGGATAAAAACACTGGTCCTATGAGATTGTAATTAACAAGTAATTATCCCTGTTGGTGACTGAAATGCCCTGTTTTCTGGATTTTACCCTATATTTTGGTCATTATATCCCTATATTTCAGACAAGTTGGCCCCGATATGGGTCGCACATGCGTTGACCCTGATATGGGCCTTCAAATAGTATCGGGTACTCGATTAATTTGCTGTTTGTTTTATTGACATAAACAGTTTGAAAAGCCCTTCCATAATATTTCCCTATGATCAAGAATCAAGAAATTATTAGGTTTGATTCTCAATCTGAATATGACGTAATCTGTGTTTCTTCATTCATGTCATTTAGATCGTTTATATATTTTCCCGTCTTCTCGACCGTAACAAAAATTCTTCAAGGTTTCAAGCATGTCCTGAAGAGAAAATAAAAAAAATATCAGAATGTCTGACAGAATATGCCCTTGTCTCGTATGTACTAATACAAAGATATACGCGAATTTGATTTTAAATTGGCCGGGCGTCTGATGAAACTAATCTCTTAATTGTCAGCCGTTCATTGCGGTCAATTACTCGAACCCAATTTAATGGTTAAAGAGCATTTGCTCTCCAAAGAGAGAAAATAATGATGGGAAATGCAAGAGGCAATGGATTATTCACTGAAACGATCAAAGACGAAGAATTCCGCCATTGAGCCTCTTGTGTCAAATGTTATCGTAAACAAAAAAGATATTTCGAACACATCCGTTTTTCTATGATTGGGTACTTGAATAATCACTGTAACATAGGTCCTTGAAAAGTCCTTGAAAGTTCTTAAATTTAATGCAAGAAAAGGCGCGTGAACCCTGTTATAAATGGTATGGCAATTCATCATTAGTGAATACACAATAGTTGTGTGTGGGAGACGGACGGGAAAATATCACGATGTGGCTGTCAAGTGTCGAACTGTCCGTGTCAAAGCAGTTTGAATTTGCCAGTTTTACCGGGGCAAGAGAGAGCAGCGGCATTACGTCAGCGTGGTAGGCAGTTATCTTTTTCTCGTATGTTGTTAGTCTCCTTGAGCAAATGGTAATGTATATTAAATTGCGTAACCTTTCGCGTAACCGATCGGTCATGCAGCGAAGTTGGTGCGTAACCGAACGATTGGTTACGTACGCAAAAATCAGGCGAACGGTAAATCGTCGCCAGATTTTGAGAAAATAAGGCCTGGGTTTGAATTGTTCAAATAATGCTATTATGACATTTGGATCCTAATTTTCTCAAGTCACTGCACTTCTCTGTACATTGACCATCCACACAAAGATAGCTCACTTTGAGCCCTCCAGCTTAGGGCAGCATGGTTTGTACCATACCATGTTTGTCTGGCACGGGAGATAAATTAAAGTGCCAAACAAATTAAGCTCTCTGATGATCTGTTTTGATCACCAGTGTCTATAGAGCCTAATTTTTCAAAATTCAAAAAAAAAAATTGTAGTTTTGGTTAGGTTTTTGTTAGGGTTTTGCTGGGGTATGTTTGTTTGGGTCATCGTCACCGTGTGACCGATAAGGTTAGGTGCGACGTTAAACTCCAACCAACCTATAGCTCACTTTGACCCTGCTATCACATGATCAGTGTCTTGATCGTTAGCCATTGTTAGCCCGAGATATTCCAGTTTGAATATGATGGCTTCCTGAAATGGAAACATTGATCAGCCCTACTGTGGGCTAACAATCAATTGAAACCGTAATAAGAAAAAATAACACTTTTATAGCACTTTCTATTCAGAAAGTGTATTATCTCCACCTGAATCACCTTCACTCACTCGGAGATCAGAGGCATAAAAGATGCTTCTGGTAAGTAATGACCTCGATTTCACTTTTACAAAAGGTCCCTGCATGCAACTTTTCCAATTATACATCGAGAAACTAGTCCTAGCATTGTTTCATTCTCATCATTGATGATAGTCCGACACCTGAAGATATTGGAATACTTGCATACTTCATTTTCGGAATAACTTCTGAAATTCTTTCCAAATTTGATATGTGGGTACTTTGCATCAAGATCTTTCTTGGGATTGTTTTCAATCTGATCCATCTGTGGTGCTTTTCAGTCTGGGGACTAAATATGACACATTCAAGCTAAATCGTTATTTTCAATGTCGACCGAGATTTCAACTACTCTGGGTTTTCATGTTAACAGGAATTGGAGCGGGAGTCCTCGCGACTGGATGTGGCGATCACTCAGCTAGACCGGGTCGTGGAGGTACTAAGGACTCAACTCGATGAGGTAACACCACTGGTCAACGCTTCCATTTATCATGCGGAGGATCTGGAGACCCGTTCACTACTCTTGTCCAGGTATTTCACTGATCATCATAGTAACAGACCTGCGTCATGTATACACTTTGGCTTTGATGCTAACAATGCACTTCAATAGTGTTTTCTGTCTTGATATACCCCTGCCCGCCCCTCTTCTGGGTATTTTTTTGTTGCTCTGCAGAAATTCTACCTGAGCATCAATAATCGTTCCTTTACAAAATTTAATAAATTTTGGATGTAAGAGATCCTGTTTTGGATGGGAGAGATCCTGTTTTGGATGTGAGAGATCCTGTTTTGCCTCTGGTTCCTTTGATGATTGATATTCCCATCGGTAGATTTTACCTTTCCAGCGCAACTTTTAGTGGAGTTCATCATTGCTGTGTTTGTTTTCAGCATTTTCCTGGATACCAAGAAGGCGTCTGAAGCTGCAGTGCAGGCTGCCATAGCATACCGTGAGATCGTAAAGGCTATTGAGAGTGCTCTTGATGCCGCTAACAGAGCCCTGACACTCGCCGAGGATGCCCTCTTTAAGGTATAATCAATGTAGTGAGGAGAGACTCGGTCTACTCTAATAGATCAGGGATTCAGCTCTCTTAGTCTCTTGTTTTTTATTAAGCCCAGGAGATCTGTTATTGGACAGGAGTAGTGTGACTAACGTCACAGGACCTTCGAAGTAGGGTGAGGAAGATGACTTGGGGTCCAAGCGTAATGTTATAGGTCACCTAAGTAGGTTAAATTTTCATCAAAAGTAGGTCAGCTCAGAACTTGCTGGTAACAGTCCCCTAATGCACGTTCATGCCAAAAATCAAGGTTCTAATGTAAACGGTTCTTATTATGCCGACAAAAGGATTTGGATGGACTCGCTCATTACTGGACAATTTGCAAATGAGAGTCTACTTCGTAGGAATATCACTGTCCAATACATTTCCATTTTCCAGTTATCATTACTCTCCTAGAGAGAATTTAGGAGAGTGATAGAGTTATCGCTCTCTTTAGAAATGAAAGACTGCTCTCCTGGCTCCATCCTGTTCAGTACATCCATATATGTATTCCTCAACTGCCTGTTTAACCTGAGTATGTATATTATATACCCTTATCACATACTTGCCTATGATACTGGACATTTAACCCATTACGTAATAATCGACTATTCAGACAATCAGATCATGTTTATGTTTCACAGATCATGTTTCACCGGTTATAGTTTAGTCGCCTCCTAAGTCCAAAAGGTATCCTCTACCACTCGTAGAGTCCCATAGGGGTGACAAACGCTGTTTAGATAAAGGATTCTGATGAAATTGTCGTTTATATCTCTATATTAGCGGGGTGCTTAGGGTCAGGGGTTGATAAACGTGAAAACTCTAGGGTTCAAACGGTTAATGCCACTGGCATTACAAGCGTCTAGTCCGTCATTCATAATCCAGCCGTCGTCCATCAGAGAATATCCGCGTCCATAATCCAAAGACCTATTCCATTTTCCATATAACAGTATTGGCACCAAATTCAAAAAGACAATCATAGTATACAAAAACATAGGCTTGTTTCCTGCAAGAGAGAAGCGGTCAACAGTTTTCAATGTTCCAAAAATATCAAATCGGTATCGCTGATCAGTATTCTTAATCCATAATATTCGTTGTAAAGTCGTCATCTAAAGAATGATGACTGATGCTGTGGAATGGCACTGTTCCATATTATGATACAGATTCTGCATTTGTGCACAGGCCTGATATCGATAATCTGCCTTTGTGCACAGGCCTGATATCGGTAATCTGCCTTTGTGCACAGGCCTGATATCGGTAATCTGCCTTTGTGCACAGGCCTGATATCGGTAATCTGCCTTTGTGCACAGGCCTGATATCGGTAATCTGCCTTTGTGCACAGGCCTGATATATGTAATCTGCCTTTGTGCACAGGCCTGATATCGGTAATCTGCCCTTGTGCACAGGCCTGATATCGGTAATCTGCCTTTGTGCACAGGCCTGATATCTGTAATCTGCCTTTGTGCAAAGGCCTGATATCGGTAATCTGCCTTTGTGCACAGGCCTGATATCGATAATCTGCCTTTGTGCACAGGCCTGATATCGGTAATCTGCCTTTGTGCACAGGCCTGATATCGGTAATCTGCCTTTGTGCAAAGGCCTGATATCGGTAATCTGCCTTTGGGCTGATATCGTGCAGAGGAGTGATTTTCCCTCAAAGAATTGTCATATTTTCTCTGCAGTGTCTCACCAAATATGCAATAAATAGATTATGATATACTCATTTCCATATCATCCCTGGCATCATCAGCCTTCTTGCTGATGGAGGGGGGGGGTGTGCAGTCTCAGGCTGATACCAGCACTCATATGGAAATGGGTACGTATAAAATAATCTCTATTTATTTTAGTAATAGCCTTGGGTATAATGGAAAATGAGTATTTCAGTTTATATTAATGGGCCAAGAATAAATAAATAAACAAAATAAAAGCGTGGATTTCGGATCAATAATTTATCTATTAGTCCTACATATTAGTCCATAGTGTAGATCCCATATATTTGTGAACCTCTCATTGGAATTTGATGACACATTAAAAAGTTGGCGATCGATTCAGTGAAGTGGTTTATGCTTCAGGGATCTTCTCTTCATACACACTAATCTGTCTCACTGATATTTTTACATCTATATGTTATTTTGACTTTACCATTGCAATTTTATTTTAGTCTGGTGGTGTAGGTGACAAATCGAGGGACTCGAAGGAAAGAAGTTTGCGCCTGCTACTAGCAGCACAGAGAGCTTTCAATTACACCAATAGAGGTACATATATATGTAAAAGTACTCGTATGCCCAGATAGTATTCAACTTTGAAATGGAGTTTTAAGTTCATTTATAGAGATCAGTTGTCTGTCTGGCGCTAAGAATGCATCCTGACGTGGTTCCCTGATCTGGATGTATCGGGCAATCATTTGGGAACCTTCACATCATCTTGAGAGGAAGTCATTTGGTAATCCTTTGAACTGATCTGAGCCTCATGAATGTCCAATTTGATAAATAATGTGATCTACTTCCGACAGCTTCTTCAGATAGATTTTGGGACTTCCCTTCTGTTCCTGTGAATAACAAACGTGGGACTTCCTTTCTGTTACTGTGAATAACAAATCTGGAACTTCCCTTCTGTTACTGTGAATAACAAATGAGGGACT
The DNA here is from genome assembly GCA_036873755.1 of Hanleya hanleyi. Lineage (NCBI taxonomy): Eukaryota > Metazoa > Mollusca > Polyplacophora > Lepidopleurida > Hanleyidae > Hanleya > Hanleya hanleyi. The sequence goes on along the minus strand of JAVTVY010055013.1, from coordinate 89,149 downwards.
TCCCTTCTGTCACTGTGAATAACAAATGTGGGACTTCCCTTCTGTTACTGTGAATAACAAATGTGGGACTTCCCTTCTGTTCCTGTGAATAACAAATGTGGGACTTCCCTTCTGTTCCTGTGAATAACAAATGTGGGACTTCCCTTCTGTTCCTGTGAATAACAAATGTGGGACTTCCCTTCTGTTCCTGTGAATAACAAAGGTGGGACTTCCCTTCTGTTCCTGTGAATAACAAATGTGGGACCTCCCTTCTGTTCCTGTGAATAACAAATGTGGGACTTCACTTCTGTTCCTGTGAATAACAAATGTGGGACTTCCCTTCTGTTCCTGTGCATAACAAATGTGGGACTTCACTTCTGTTCCTGTGAATAACAAATGTGGGACTTCCCTTCTGTTCCTGTGAATAACAAATGTGGGACTTCCCTTCTGTTCCTGTGAATAACAAATGTGGGACTTCCCTTCTGTTCCTGTGCATAACAAATGTGGGACTTCACTTCTGTTCCTGTGCATAACAAATGTGGGACTTCACTTCTGTTCCTGTGAATAACAAATGTGGGACTTCCCTTCTGTTCCTTTGAATAACAAATGTGGATTCTGTCAGCCAGTCGGTCATAGTCATCAGCCACTATCTTGTAAATTCTTGTTCCACAACACCCCAAATATTTTTGCAGTATTTTATAAGGAATGGGTGGTAGGTTAGATAGTAAATTCCCCGAACTGGTATGTGCAGTATTAAATGTACTGGATTTCTCAACTCTATATTTGTACTTTGCGGGTGTATGTTCATTCCTTTAATAACCCCCAATTTTGTGGACAAAATTTAATCAGTCAGCTTAATAAATTTAATCAACCTTTATAATTGTTATTTGCACAAATTCACTATTTCAAGATGTTATTTAAAGACCCAGGGCCTCCAAATTACTCAGACCATACGTCAAGATAATATTGTTTAAGCCAACAGAAAATATTTCATTTTGGCACTCCAAACCGCACCTCATGGGGACCAAAACCTCATTAATTCACCTCAGATATTTTGTTGATTCATCTCTGGCTGCTCATTGCCACCATATTTCATGTACAATGAGGCCTAGGCCAGACACCAGACACACTCCAGGTCATAGACCACAGCCTTAGTTATCCTTTGGGTATTGTAATCATGTTTTTATTAAAATCCATTTAATTTCATATGGTATTTAATATCTTCATCCCAGACCACATCCAAAGGTGTCCTTGGGCAGGGCCATATCTCAGCACATAGGTTCTGTTCCCCCAAATTACTATCCTTCACTTGAGGCCGGGGTTCAGGGGCTGCCAATGCCCCGGAAGCTCCGGGTTCCAGATGGCTTGAAATGCAATCGAGCCCATTTTTGGCAGTTAAATTTGTAAAATATTATTCACAATTCAACCCCTGTTTTATATATTTTTAGCCCACCATCATCAGATGGTGGGCTGTTCAAATCACTTTTCGTCCGTGGTCCGTCGTCCGTCAGTCAGTCCGTCAGTCAGTCAGTCAGTCAGTCAGTCCGTCCGTCCGTAAACAATTCTTGTTACCGCGATTTCTCAGGAACTACTGCATGGATCTTTTTCAAATTTGGTACACAGGTTCCCCTTGGGGTCTAGTTGTGCAAGAAACCTTTTCTGGTCCGATTCGAAAATCCAATATGGCCACCAGGCAGCCATCTTGGATTTCCCCATGAAACCTTGTTACCGCGATTTCTCCGGAACTACTGCATGGATCTTTTCCAAATTTGGTACACAGGTTCCCCTTGGGGTCTAGTTGTGCAAGAAACCCTTTCTGGTCCGATTCGAAAATCCAATATGGCCACCAGGCAGCCATCTTGGATTTCCCCATGAAACCTTGTTACCGCGATTTCTCCGGAACTACTGCATGGATCTTTTGTAAATTTGGTACACAGGTTCCCCTTGGGGTCTAGTTGTGCAAGAAACCTTTTCTGGTCCGATTCGAAAATCCAATATGGCCACCAGGCAGCCATCTTGGATTTCCCCATGAAACCTTGTTACCGCGTTTTCTCAGGAACTTCTGCATGGATCTTTCTCAAATTTGGTACACAGGTTCCCCTTGGTGTCTAGTTGTGCAAGAAACCTTTTCTGATCCGATTCGAAAATCCAATATGGCCACCAGGCAGCCATCTTGGATTTCCCCATGAAACATTGTTACCGCGATTTCTCAGGAACTACTCCATGGCTCTTTCTTAAATTTGGTACACAGGTGCCACATGGGGTCTAGTTGAGCAAGATACCCTTTCTCTTCCGATTCGAAAATCCAATATAGCCACCAGGCAGCCATCTTGGATTTCTACATGAAACTTTGTTCCTGCGATTTCTCAGGAACTACTGCATGGATCTTTCTTAAATTTGGTACACAGGTGCCACATGGGGTCTAGTTGAGCAAGATACCCTTTCTCTTCCGATTCGAAAATCCAATATGGCCACCAGGCAGCCATCTTGGATTTCCACATGAAACTTAGTTATCGCCATTTCTCAGTACTGCATGGATCTTTCTCAAATTAGGTTCACAGATTCTCCTTAGGGTCTAGTTTTTGCAAGATACCTTTTTCGGTCCCAATCGAAGATCCAATATGGCCAGAAGGTGGCCATCTTGGATTTCCCCATGAAACCTTGTTATCACGATTTCTCAAGAACTACTGCATGGATCTTTCTCAAATTTGATACACGGGTTCGCCTTGGGGTCTAGTTGTGCAAGATGCCTTTCCTGGTCCAATTCAAAAATCCAATTTGGCCACCAAGCAGCCATCTTGGATTTCCCCAAGAAACTTTATCGTCATTTCTCAGGAAGTACTGCATGGATCTTTCTCAAATTTGGTACACAGGTTCACCTTATGATCTAGTTGTGCAAGATACCTTTTTCGGTTCAAATTGAAAATCCAATATGGCCACCAGGTTGTGCAAGATACATTTTCTGGTCCGATTCGAAAATCCAATATGGCCACCAGGCGCCCATCTTGGATTTCCCAATGAAACTTTGTTATCGTGATTTCTCAAGAAGTACTACATGGATCTTCCTCCAATTTGGTACACAGATTCCCCTTGTGGCCCAGTTGTGCAAGATACCTTTTTTGGTCAGATTCGAAAATCCAATATGGTTGCCAGGTGGCCATCTTGAATTTCTCCTTGAAACACTGTTATCTTGAATTCTCGGAAAATATTTCATGGATCTTTCTGAAATTTGGTACACAGGTCCCAGATGGGGCCTAGTTTTGCAAGATAGCTTTATCGGTCCGATTCGAAAATCCAATTAATACGGTATTCCCGAGTTCTAACCTTGCATCACAAGAGTCGGTGGATCAAAAGGTGGGGCATATTCTATATAATGACTATAGAGAATATCCATATCTTCACCTTTCATATCAAGGAGTTCAAATAATTCGGAATTAAAATGTATGTAGTCCATGCAGTTGAAAGTGAACTGCCCCACCCTTTCGTCTGCCGGCGGGTCAGCTACATGAGGGACGTCACTCTTGTGACACAATGTCACAACTCGACAACTGTAAACTACTGCATGTTTCGATCCATGGGAAATAATCAAGATCCAGACACTTTCAAATTCGAAGTTTCAACATTACTGCGCGGACCGGATGCCTTCAGTATTAAACCATCTTACTATTTTCGAGCATGTTATCTTAAAAGTATCTCAAACTAGTCCAGTAAACAGAACAGAATTAGCATTCGTTCCAAGTTATAAAATCTTAAATATGCCAAAGTGTTAAGGAGATTTTTCTTCGCTTCCAGTACCAAATGATGACACATGCAAAAAAATAAATAAAATTAAAATACTACAAAACGAAGACGAAGGATCCTCCGTACATGTACATTCACTTTCAGGCTAACTTTGCTTATTTCTCTTGTACTATAACAACCGACATAAGTTCAGTTTCTAGAAATCTTGAAACTTCTGAAACTTAGAAAGATTATATCTTGGTGTTTTCCAGTGTCCCTTTTTCGAACTTTTTCGCTCAGATTCGAAATTCTGTAAACAAAATTACAACTCAATCGTCTTAGTAACAATGGACAAAAAGATCCTCTTGTCATTGGCTTACAATTATCAGACAATGGTGGGCGCCAAGATCCTTCAGGATCTCTCGTTAATATTAAATTTCAAATTTACCCATGGGATGAAAGAAATAACTAGAGCCGGGTAGAGTCCCCTGACGAATCACCATTGGTAACGCATTGAACGTTAGTGCAACAACAACAACAATGTTTGTGAACATTGGGTTGGCCATAGCTATCGCTATCTTTCGTGAAGTATGTTTTAGAGGACTTGTTATGCGAGACACCACTTGTAACTGGCCGACGTTTCATTTTACAACTGAAAACTCAACTCCACCATTGATGTGTTGACAGCAACCATGAATGCGTGGGCACTACTTTCGATTTCGACAGATCTCACAGGTTCCTAAAATTCTGTGACAAGACAAAGTACAAGTTGCCTTTTTATGAAAAATACTGGCGTTTATTATCGTTCAAATCCATTCTGTGAACTTTTAGATGAAATAAGTCGATTTTCACAGTTTTAATGTCGGACTAAATTTTTCTCAAAGGCGTTATGGCAATCTCGTTTGTTGTCCTGGGTAATTTACTGTATATCTGACACAGTGGACGTTTTGTGGTTCGGACAAAGCTAGGGTAATGGGACAAATTAATCAGTTTTATTAACCAAAAAAACGTGTTTTCTTAATTTTTAGCTCATCTGGGACGAAGGCCCGATGGGCTAATGTCATGGCCTGATTGTCCATCGTCCATCGTGCGTCTTCCGTCGTCCGTAAACATCTTCTTCTCCGAAACCGCTTGGCCGATTAAGCTGAAACTTGGCATGCATGTTCCCCGCAATGAGTACACCAGAGTTTGTTCATGCGGTGTCGATTTTAAATATGGCTGCCATGGTGGCCATCTTGAATTTGCCAGTGAAATCTTGTCATCATTATTTTTCGGTAACTACTTCATGGATCTTTCTCAAATTTGGTACACCGGTTCCCCTTTGGGTCTAGTTGTCCAACATGTGTACTTTAGTCCAATTTGAATATCCAATATGGCCACCAGGCAACCATCTTGGATTTCCCCATGAAACTTTCTTATTGCGATTTCTCAGGAAGTATTGCATGGCTCCTTCTCAAATTTGGTAGTTCCCCTTGGGGTCTAGTTGTACAAGATACCTTTTTCGGTCCGATTCGAAAATCCAATATGGCCACTAGGTGGCCATCTTGGATTTACCCATGAAACTTTGTTATCGCGATTTCTCAGGGACTACTGCATTGATCTTTCTCAAATTTGGTACACAGGTTCCCCTTGGGGTCTAGTTGTGCAAGATACCTTTCCTGCTTCAATTCGAAAATCCAATATGGCCACCAGGCGGCCATCTTGTATTTCCCTATGAAACTTTGTTATCGTGATTTCTCAGGAAGTACTGCATGGATCTTTCTCAAATTTGGTACTGAGGTTCCCCTTGGGGTCTAGTTGTGCAAGATACCTTTTGTGATCTGTTTCGAAAATCCAATATGGCCACCAGGCAGCCATCTTGGATTTCCCCATGAAACTTTGTTATCGCGATTTCTCAGGAACTACTACATTGCTCTTTCTCAAATTTTATACACAGGTACCCTTGGGGTCTAGTTGAGCAAGATACCTTTTCTGGTCCGATTCGAAAATCCAATATGGCCACCAGGTGGCCATCTTGAATTTCTCCATGAAATTTTGTTATCATGAATTCTCAGGAAATTACTGCTTGGATCTTTGTCAAATTGGGTACACAGGTTCCCTTTGTGGTCCAGCTGTGCAAGATACCTTTTTTGTTCTGTTTCGAAAATCCAACATGGTTGCATCTTGAATTTCCCATGAAACTTTATCATGAAATCTCAGGAAATTACTGCATGGATCACTTAGTGTTCAGGGGGGGACAACACAAGTTAGAAACTCATCTATTGCAGTTCTTTAGTAAAAATTTCTTACAGCTGCTTTCTCCAGTTGCAGCCAGATGAGCTACAGTGCCGTGGCACTATCTTTACATTTGCTATTTTGGGTGGATTTTACTTTGAGCGCCCATACGTTTTCCGGAAGTAATTTGGCTCTGGATACGGCCCTGTTGGTGTATTGTCATCCTATTAGGCTCCGGGGTTTTGTCGTCGGCATGTACGTCCGGTCGTCAGTCATCAACAATTCTTGTGACCGGCCTGGAAGCACTTAGAAACTTCAAATTTGGTATACATCATTGATGTGTGACAAAGCACCAGCCTATTGAAATTGGATACATTTCGATGGTTTTAGTGGTTTCCATGGCAACAAGACGGAAAATATCCATGTAATGACGTTAACGCTCTAGAAGCTGAACCATTCCATCCAGAGACTTCAAATTTGGTATACAGCATTGATGTGAGGCAAAGCACAAGCCTATTGAAATTGGATACATTTCGATGGTTTTTGTGGTTTCCATGGCAACAAGATGGAAAATATCCATGTAAAGATGTTAATGCTTTAGAACCTGAACCGTACCATCTAGACTTCAAATTTGGTGTGCAGCATTGCTGTGTGGCGAAGCACAAGTGTATTGGAATTCGGTAATTTCGATGGTTTTTGTGGTTTCCATGGCAGCAAGACATAGAATATCCTCCACAAGAAGAACCATTGCAGCTGGAGATTTCTAATTTGGTATGCAACATTGCTGTGTAGCAAAGCACAAGCCTATGCAAATTGGGTATATTTTGATGTTTTTTGTGATTCCCATGGCAACTAAATGAAAAATATCCTTATAATTATTTTGACGCTCTAGAAGCCGAAACGTTCCTGGAGACTTCAAATTTGGTATGCAACATTGTTGTGTTTCAATGCACAATTGCGTACATTTTCATGCTTTTTTCTGGTTTCCATGTGAAAAATGGAAAATATCCATATAATGACATTAACACTCTGGAAGAAGAACTGTTGCAGCTCAAACATCAAATTTTATACAGCATTTGTGTGTTGAAGGCCAGATCTGTTTAAATTGGGTAAAACGAATCACCCGATTCTTCCCACATTCGCTATGCCATTTTTCCTATACATATTCCTTTATTATAGCATGACACATCAGATGAGCTTATTTTTCTCATGGATCCGATATCTCACTATAAGTCCTATCACCTGGGGAAGCGGGGGGTATTTCTGTAATCTTTGATTATAGATGATCAAAAATACAATAGGGTCGAAGCGCCAACTCTGGTTGCTATCAAAATCTCTATATTACTAACTAGGCTTCCAATGAAAATCAGAAGACTTCTATTATTGTTCACATTGTAATATTATTAGGCTCAAAGCTTGAAACCTTTTGTTTTTGTTCAGAATATTTTTGTTCTTCTGCCATATTTTTCGTACGCGATATGTCAAATCATTGCATCCAACATCCCACACTGAATTTATCATATGTTAATCTTTTACAAGCCGCTGCTAAAGCATCTTCTGCATTCAACCAAATCTTTCAGGCTTTTACATAAGCATTTTCCATTCATTGTGTACCAATATACACTGACTAAAACTGTCTGGATGAGGGGTTGTTGCACCTCTTAGGTGCTGCCTCCTGTTATTAGGTGCTGCCTCCTGGTATTTAATATTACACAGATCTTCATCCCAGACCACCGCCAAAGTTATCCATGGGGAATTGTCATCATGTTTTTATTAAAATCCATTTAATTTCTTATGGTATTAATATTTCTCAGATCTTCATCTGCGCCTGGTGGCAGCAAAGAGAAAAACGGATCAAGTGGAGGAATTCAATGAGAAAGGATGGGATAATCTGGTTGATGTCGAGCTCGAAATTAAAACTTTGTCATCAGGTTTGTTGCAGTTTTCATCAGTTTTCCCACTAGGCCAAATTTCTGTCATTTGAGCTGATTAATGTTTTTGTCCATTTGCCACGGTTCAACTGGTTGAGAAAATGGGAGCTCCTGTTTGAAGATAAGTGTCATTTGTTTTTACCCCTCTGCCAAAATTTGACCGAAGGGTATTGTTGTCTTCATGTACTTCCGTCCGTCTGCCTGTCCGTCTGTCTGTCTGTCCATCACACCTCTCTCGTTACCAAGATATCTTTAGAACGACTTACCCTAGGCACACCGAACTTGCAGTGCACATCCATATGCTCATGACCCAGAACCATATTGAATCTGGACCCGATTGGTTGGAAACTTTGGCGGCCATCTTTAGTTTATGCAAAACCATCACAGCTTTCTCGTTACCAAGATATCTTTAGAGCGACTTACCCTAGTCACACCAAACTTGCTGTGCACATCCATATGCTCGTGACCCAGAACCCTATTGAATGTGGACCCGATTGGATGGAAACTTTGGCGGCCATTTCTAATTTATGCAAACCATTAATCTTGTGTATCTCGGGTACCATTTCGCTGTTCAGTATGAAACTTGGTATGGATCATCAATGCATCAAGAAACTTCAAAGGAATGACAAACCAGTTCCCTGATTCGGAGGAAACCTTGGCGGCCATCTTTAATTTATACAAAATCTTTAATGATCTCTATCTCTCATAACGTTCAAGTGCTCGATGTAAAATTTGGTATACATCATCGATGCATCAAGAGACTTGCGATAAATGACAGTTCTGGTTTGTCTGATTGGGTGGAAAGCTTGATGGCCATCTTTAATTTGTGCAAAATCTTTAATGATGTATATCTCTGATACCATTTCAGTGTTCTATACGAAATTTTGTGTACAGTATCATTGTATCAAGAGACTTACAATAAATAACCACATCAGTTGCTCTGAGTGGTGGGAAGGATGAGCGGCCATCTTTAATTTATGCAAAATCTTTAATAATCTGTGTCTCTGATACAAAATTTGGTGTACATCATCGATGAATCAAGAGACTTATGTAATGAATACCAGTTTCTCTGATTGGATGGAAAGCTCACGGGCCATTTCTAATTGCAAAATTTTTGATAATCTGTATAATTGTCACTTGACTGCTTGGTGTTCCTGACATCTTGGTTCAAATTGAATACATTATGAATGGTGATGCGCAGCTTCGTATTATATGCCTGTCGAAGAAGAGGTTGTTTAATGCGACGGCAAGTTCTGTCTGTCTATCCGTTCATTTTCAGTTGTTGTCCATGCGATATCTTCAGTCTCGAGGTATTAATTGGTATCAAACTTTTGGTACTTAATAAAGGTTTAGGTCATCACTTCTTCCTTCATGAATAATTTTCTCACCTGAAAGCAATCTATTTGAAGAAATTTTTTCAATTTTCTTGAGTTTTCTTACCATGAATTTATTTTGACATATGTGAGCTCTCGTCTTTTTGAGCTCTCGTCTTGTTCAAGGTCACCTGGTAACCAAGTGTTAAGCCCCTTTGAGTTTATCATTGAATATATGTCATAATATGTAAACAAACTTGAAATTTGGACCAGTGTAATTCCAGATGTACAGGCGTATATTGAAGCCCCTTTGACTTGTTTTTGAAAAGAAAAAAAGATGCACTGCTTATTCAGAAAGGAATAAATTCATAAATTGTTACATAGTTTAACACATTCTTACCTATGATTCATAGTTTATGTTTAGCCAATAGTATTGGACCTGATGTAGAGCGAATCATAAGGGAATCCCGCCGAGTTAGCCGGCAGATATTGAGATCACAAATGAGGTCATTCTTATGTCAGGGGTCAACTGAGACACTGTAAAACAATGTCATGAGCGGAGCTCCTATAAGTACTGAGTCAGTGAAAATGCTCAACTTAATTATACTCCTCGCAACGAAGTTGAAGGTTTTTACTGTAATCAGGTTGCCTGTCTGTCTGTAGACACAATTTTGTCCAGACTACTCCTCCTTTTAAAAGTACAGGGGTTTATAGACATCAAATTTTTTACCACCCTAGTTAATCTATTGAGTTGTTTAGCTCGCCTGTATGAAGTACAGAAAGAGCTAATATCGTACACCTATCATCGTCGGCGTCCAATAATGTTAAGACAAATATCTCCATAAATACTTGTTCCATTGCCCCCAAACTTGGCATATATGCTTTATTCAGAATGTTGAGAGGGGGGATGTTCAAAACGTTTTGCATAAATTTAAATCGCCCCAATCAGGAAAATTCCGAAAAGTACTCCCCAGTTTGACCTTTGAAAATTATAGGTCATTCCCAACTGAGAGATGATCGATAATCGAAGAGAATGTCTTGAAGATTAAAAAAATACTGTTTGGATAGGCCAGCTCATTTTCATCATCATTTATGCCGAATGGTAATAATTTGGAAAACCACCCATGCATCTGCGAGAGTTCCCAGAGTCGCCTCTCATGATGTTGTCTTTTCCACCATATTAAACAAAAATTACATAATTTTTATTTTTATTAGTAATTGAACTTTGAAGTTTACTCTTTATAACAAAATCTAAAAAGACAACAAATTCCCAATTTTACAATTAACATAGGGGAAACCCCCGATCCTGACATTGTTCTGGGGAATCCCCGATCCTGACATTGTTCTGGGGAATCCCACTATCCTGACATTGTTCTGGGGAATCCCATTAGCCAAAAATACGAAACTATTTTAGTTAACATGGTTAATACAATGAGTTTAAAGGGTAATTTGTTGGCATTGCACAGGTGTATACATTATTGATGAATGGTCCATAAAATGCTTTTGTTCTCTATTCTGTTAGCCATTCAAGGAAAAGGACCCTTTTTGATCTCCAAACTAGAGAGCTCTCATTTGATCATCCAGTGTGTGTGACCTTTGATACATTCGCTCATCATAGAGATAATGAGGTGAAGGTCTGGTGATATTGGAGACTGATCACATCTTTAACTGATCATGTATTTGATTTATATTCAGGGTTTGGTACTAGAGCACGAGATGCTGCCATGAAGGCAATGGATGCCCAGACAAGGGCTGAGGAGGCCCATCTTCGTGTTCAAGGAATCCTCAACCAGCTGCCTGAAGATCGAAGGAAGATCGAGCAAATCCCTATAGACATTATCAACACCAACCGTGCCATCGCTCGTGCTAGAACTCAAGGTGAGAATCACTTGGTGAGGGGAGGGGGGTATAAAACTGAGAAGCCCAAGATGAAGAGCTGCATGTACTGGTCTTAAACTGTTGTGCTGTGGGTCGCCACGAAATCTCCCTTACTTCAAAATCTTCACTTGGGATTGTATTTCGTGCCAATCCACCTGCAGGTGGTGTCAACTGGGGGCCAAGTTAAAATGTTTACCCTAAACTTTTACTTTCTTCACAAATAATGAATGATTCCTTCACTTAACATATAAAAGGGATGCCTCCCCATTTGTACATGTATTATGTATTCAATCGACTAAATAGTTTTTCCATTAACCCTTTCACCGATTAAACCCGGTGTACGGGGATAACGAGAGTGCCACCCGTACGATCATCCCCGGTTGATCGGGTTAGCTTTAAACCTGTTGGCCATCACGATGGGTACAGCATTTTTATTTTTTTGCATTCGTTTTAACGGAAACCTATCAAACACTGTATACTTCTGGAAAGTCAAAACCTTGATCAATTTGATTCTCGAAATTGTTTGTTTGTTCCGCAAAAGAAATAAAGCAAAATTAGATGTTGAACGAAAAAAATCGGAGCGAAAAATGCGTTTTTTTCCACATACCGTGTCACGGGCCTCTCGGCAGCAAGCCGCAGAAATGAAAAAAATCATCGAAAACCTCATCCTAACTCCTGTATTTTTGATGTTACACGACTGGTAAAGCGTGGTGAATATTCCCCAGACGATTAAAACTGCCAACGACAACCGGCAAAGTTTATTTCCATATTTTTACGAGTCTTGATCCACAAAGTTTGACAACCAACTTTCTATTTCGCCCAAGATGGTTGCCGTCTTCGGACGACGAGCCAATCGGTATGCGTAATTTCGCCCACGTGACCTCCATCCGCCACCAGATAAGAAGCGCGTAGACAGTGGCTGGAAAAATGGAATTACATCATTTTCAATCCAATCGTATCCTCCGTTTTATTTTTGCCATCCGTCCCAGGTCATGTGATGTACAGAAAGGGGAAAGCCCACACTTTCCAATGAGAGGTCAAACATTGCAAATGGCCGAGTACAACTCCAGATAAACACTGTCAAATGCGATCGAAAAAAGATGATTTCTCCGTTGAATTTTGACGTTTTCAAGTCGAGAAAGCCGGGGAAAGCGCATTGTCTTGAAGTAAAACCTAATTTTGTATGCTATTTGATTTATTTTGCTATAAAACTGGAGCAAATAACACCGGAGTGTTCATTGTGGAGACGGGGTCCCTATGTTTTTCTACAAATCTCAGACGCAAACACGTTTTCTAACATTCCAAAGACAACATATACAAATTTTAACAGTTCTCAGGGAATTGATCGTCAGCAGGTCACTTTTGTCAGGGGAAATAATCGGTGAAAGGGTTAAAGCACGGCAATGTTCATTTCCTACATTCTCGATTTGTGTCCTCGACCAATTCATTCAGCACCTACTACTCTGATGTATCTGTGTCCTCGACCAATTCATTCAGCACCTACTACTCTGATGTATCTGTGTCCTCGACCAATTCATTCAGCACCTACTACTCTGATGTATCTATGTCCTCGACCAATTCATTCAGCACCTACTACTCTGATGTATCTGTGTCCTCGACCAATTCATTCAGCACCTACTACTCTGATGTATCTGTGTCCTTGACCAATTCATTCAGCACCTACTACTCTGATGTATCTGTGTCCTCGACCAATTCATTCAGCACCTACTACTCTGATGTATCTGTGTCCTCGACCAATTCATTCAGCGCCTACTACTCTGATGTATCTGTGTCCTCGACCAATTCATTCAGCGCCTACTACTCTGATGTATCTGTGTCCTCGACCAATTCATTCAGCGCCTACTACTCTGATGTATCTGTGTCCTCGACCAATTCATTCAACGCCTACTACTCTGATGTATCTGTGTCCTCGACCAATTCATTCAGCACCTACTACTCTGATGTATCTGTGTCCTCGACCAATTCATTCAGCACCTACTACTCTGATGTATCTGTGTCCTCGACCAATTCATTCAGCGCCTACTACTCTGATGTATCTGTGTCCTCGACCAATTCATTCAGCGCCTACTACTCTGATGTATCTGTAAAATGGTTCGTTGACTCGTGGCTGCAGTTTGACCAATGATATACCAGAAAACCCTCATGAATATTCAAGAGATATAATAATATCTGATATGATTTCTTCTCAACAGTTGATTCAGTACAAAGCATGCTTCCTGATGCAGTACGCTTGCTTGGCTTACTTGTGGCGAAGAAACAACGAATACAGAGCATCAACACAACAGTAGTTGCCAACCTGACCTTGCTCAGAGAGAGGATTGCCCTTGCCAGAGATGAATCTAATAGGGTAGGTCAGCTGTGATAATCCGATAGGGTAGGTCAGCTGTGATAATCCGATAGGGTAGGCCAGCTGTGATAATCCGATAGGGTAGGTCAGCTGTGATAATCCAATCACGTAGACCAGCTGTGATAATCCGATGATAGGGTAGGCCAGCTGTGATAATCCGATAGGGTAGGCCAGCTGTGATAAACCGATCGGGTAGGCCACCTGTGATAATCCGATCGGGTAGGCCAGCTGTGAGAATCTGATAGGGTAGGCCAGCTGTGAGAATCCGATAGGGTAGGCCAGCTGTGAGAATCCGATAGGGTAGGCCAGCTGTGAGAATCCGATAGGGTAGGCTAGCTGGGAGAATCCGATAGGGTAGGCCAGCTGTGAGAATCCAATAGGGTAGGCCAGCTGTGAGAATCCAATAGGGCAGGCCAGCTGTGACGCTCTGAAATCATTGCATCCAATATCAGCAACTCCGTTATAATATCAGGGATTAATATTATCTTACACCAGGGCTAACTAAATCTGGTGCGAGCATAGCGGTTCTGAAGATCAATCTATCATCCAAGACTTGCTCCCTCTTTCCAGGCAAGATTGCTCTTCCTGGGGCTGTTTTCTTATATTATTTCTACCTCTGTCTCAGATTTTGAAAGATTTTAATCTTCCCACCCAGTCAATCAACTGTTTAATATACTTGTTTGTTTGATTGTAGATTCGTCTTGGTGTTCAGTTGCTCGGTAACACTTCAATACAGCTGCGTAATCCACCCAATATTGAACAGGCGGGGTCCTACAGCAAGATCTCCCTCTACCTCAACACAACCAATCAGAATGGACTTCTCATGTACATTGGTAGCAACCAGTCCCCGGAAAGAGTTCAGCCGGTTGGTCCACCGATGCAGATTGTCATTATGCCCCCCCTCTAACTAGAGGGGGGGCATATAGCGATCGCTTTGTCCGTCCGTCCGTCTGTCCGTCTGTCCGTCTGTCCGTCCGAATTTCTTGTCCGAGCAATATCTCGGTTAATATTTGATGGACAGGATTGAAACTTGCATGGAATGTGGCTAGTGCCTCGTAGATGTGCAGCGTTGAGTTTTTTCCGAGTTCCGGTATAATTTTCAAGAGTTATGGCCCTTTTTCTGAAATCTCTGTGAGTGGGACTTGTCCGGGCTGGATCTTGGTTAATATTGTATGGACAAGTATGAAATTTGCATGATATGTGATCAGTGCCCCACAGTTGTGCAGCGTAAAGTTTCTTCACGTTTCGCTTATATTTTCAAGAGTTATGGCCCTTTGTTCCTGAATTCTTCGTGAATTGGGACTTGTCCGGCCTGGATCTCAGTTAATATTGTATGGACAATTATGAAATTTGCAGGATATGTTGTCAGTGCCCTGTAGTTGTGCAGCGTGAAGTTTCTCCGCGTTTCGCATATATTTTCAAGAGTTATGGCCCTTTTTTCTTCAAATTTGTGTGAATTGGGACTTGTCCGGGCTGGATCTCGGTTAATATTGTATGGACAATTATGAAATTTGCAGGATATGTGGTCAGTGCCCTGTAGTTGTGCAGCGTGAAGTTTCTCCACATTTCGCGTATATTTTCAACAGCTATGGCCCTTTTTTCTTCAAATTTGTGTGAATTGGGACTTGTAGGGCTGGATCTCGGTTAATATTGTATGGACAAGTATGAAATTTGCATGATATGTGGTCAGTGACCCATTGGTGTGCAGCATGAAGTTTCTCTGCTTTCGGTTATATTTTCAAGAGTTATGGCCCTTTGTTTATCAAAACTAAAGTGAATGGGATATATTCATTTGTCCAGGCTGGATCTCAGTCCATAACCGATTTGGACCAGAAAAATGGCTATATTATATGTTATCCTACATTCCAAAGCAGACAACATAGGTCCTGAAGTTAAGGTATGAAGTTGCCCCAAAAAAGAGTGAATTGGGTGCAAAATTCAAAGTTCACTGATCGCTTCATAATTTCACCACAATATACTCCCAAGGAATGTAGGTCTCATCATAACCAGGTCACATTTTCGGATTTGGCGAAAGCCCTGGCGACCATCTTGCATCGAAACATCGTATTATCACTTGTTGGCTGATACTTGGAATATGTATTATGTGAGGCATGGCAAAAAAAGTGACAGAAACAGAATTTTTATAATTATCCAAATTAGGCCTCCACCAACCAATAAACAACAGAACAATGGCGGGGCAGTGTCGGATTAAAGCGGAAAGGGGGCATACAATTGAGCAATCTCTGATTGCTTCCTTCCTGTGTTTTTTTTTTTTTTACGAAATAATAATATAAAAAAAATCAGATTATTTCTTGAAAGAGATATTTATAAAAGCTCCTACACATTGCCAATTCTTTACTGTTGAATCGAAACTATTTGAAGTATGTTATAATTATAATCGTAAGTTTAATTATTCTGAAAAATCTGCCTGCTGCCAGAAGCATCATTCCATCGAAAGCTGAGGTAAATCCTCTAATAATTCAAACCCCTGTCAGTATTGGATAGACAGGCTGTCAGTATTGGATAGACAGGCTGTCAGTATTGGATAGACAGGCTGTCAGTATTGGATAGACAGGCTGTCAGTATTGGATAGACAGGCTGTCAGTATTGGATAGACAGGCTGTCTGGAATTCTGCAACTATTCACATTCAATCTTGCCCAATTTTGTGGACAACATTCCATCAGTCTTCTGATAAATTTGAAAATTATCAAGGTGATGGATTATCTTTAGAAGGTTGGACTATTTAGGCAACAGTCTGGTCTAAACAGTTTGATCACATATTGATTTTATGCTGGGAAATTTTACATCCTGCATATTATTGAATCATTAGAGAATTTATAGAGAATGATCAGTGAAATTACGGGATTGTAGTGGTCGTGACAAATAGTCCCTGAATGACGTCCATTCCACCTCACTACTTGATGTCTGCATACAAGTAACTGATGTCCGTCTGTCTGTCTGTTGGTGTGTATTTCAGAAGGATTACCTGTCTCTAGAGCTGGTGAATGGCCAGGTGGTATTTCGGTTTGATCTGGGGTCTGGTCCTGCCTTTATCACCAATCCCAAGATTGTCTCTGATGGCAAGTGGTACAAGATTGAGGCAGAGAGGTGGGTGGTGTTATTGTAGACTTGCAGTAAATGCTGCAGATCCTTTGTGTTATGACTCATATCATTGATTCTAATTCAACAAGGGCACAACAAAAACTCTCATTCTGTCTTGGGCAATCATGAACATAGCCTTGAAGCAGCTTAATTCACTTGGCTATAATATACAAACTTCATCAGTGACCCTAGAATTGTGAAATTCCTGACCACACCTATGCATGAGCAGACTGATAAAGCTCCACAATCCTTAGCTTTGAAAAAGTTGGAAGTATCTCCAACGAAACATCAGCTCCACAGCAATAAAGAAGTTGTTATCCATAGAATAGCCTTGTGTTACATATAAACTATCTAAATCATGCCACATATACACATTAGCTGGTACAGTTCCTGCACACAAACTCATTCATGTTTCGTTTGTGACAGGATTGGTAAAGCTGGTATGCTAACAGTGAGTGTGGAGAAGGCGCCCAATGACTATGACAAAACAACGGTTGATGGCACCTCCCAGGGGACATTCACAGTACTGGAGATTAACAGACTAACCACCCAGTTCTTTGTTGGCGGGGTACCAACAGGATTCAATGTAAGTACACATTCCAACCATTCACAACTGTAAGCCATCTATCTTTGCTGGTAATCTAGCTCAGGATGTCAGAGCATGGAGGTAAAAGACATGGAGGCACAACTCCGTCAGATCAAAGTGTACTATGTGCGTGACCACCTCAGCGGGATCCCAACAGATTAGCAAAGGGATTAAGACAGACTGGGTCTTGCTCGGCATGTGCGGTAGTAACATTATCGCGACCACTTAAAGAGATAGTGTATTGTGAATGTGAATTGATACTCAACCTCCCGCTGTTGGTAATTTCACCAAGGCTTGTGGCATTACACAACTGAACAGATCATGTATTCAGGTAGTATGAACTTTGATCATGAAGGTAAATTCTGTTCTAATTATTTGAATAAGGTAGATTTCGGGGCAAATAAACATAGCAAAAATGCCATCTTGTTTGTAGAAATGGTGTCTGGATATATTTGATTTATTGGTAATTTTAACGTCTTCTATTTATAAAACCATATGTCAAATTCTGTCATATGACAATAAAAATCTGTTAAAAGATATTTGCACTTTTACGACCATATCGCGTATTTTGCGGCCCATCAAACTTGTTAGGGCCTATCTAGAAAATACCAGTAGGATTCATTTCTTTATTATCTGAAACTTGCATAATAAGTATGAGGAAATTATTGAATTATTAATTATTATTAAAGCATCAGGAATAAAACCATACTCAAGGATGGTAAAGATGTGTTAATTATTTCCTTCCTGTTCATAACTAAATATAAAATTGTTCATAATATTGAACAGTTGAAAGTATAAACATGTATGTCCCAGCCAAACGATAGTTTCCATAAAAAATCTCATCACGATTCGCCCAATTCAAGCGGACGGTCATGCTAAAATACCAGTACATCATCCCTGTGGGTTTTAATCCGACATATAAATCCGAGAAACCCTTTATTTCCATTGTAAATCCAACAGTCGGCTCGCTAAAGTTTCCAACGGAGCCATTTTCTATGCGATAAATTCACTCGGCACTGAAGACCGACATACAGACAGACAGCCGCCCAATCGCTGCGATTGTCTCACAGCCTTTCCTACGATGACCTCATTCTCAACTAATCAGCTTCCCGGTATTAAACAGCTCAGTTGACCTTGTTTTATCGAACGAATATTCATGATGAGCACATGTCTATTCAATCAAATTCTTCGTTATTTGTTAAATCACTCATCATAGGTCGAAAGTGGGGGAAATGACCTTTGAAATGAGGACAATATCTCCCACATTCTAACGCGGGAAATGAGATTTCGATGGTGTTGAAAATGGTTCAAAAAACGGCAAATATTCTTTGCTGATTTTCTCAATTTCCATCACAATGAAGGTACGCCTTCAATGAAATAAACTTCTTATACGTTTATGGTATGATTCTTAATAACATATGAACGTATATTGTCGATTTTTTCATTATTGAATGATGTGGACTATCAATGAGCTTTCACTCGATGAACATTTTACTGTGATGGGGAATTTCTTACGTGGTGGTCAATCTTGGCTTGTTCGGCCAACAAGACTCGATCTGACGTGATCAATAAAGTAGTCCCTTTTGAAATAAGCCTGTGGATCGCGCTAAAACCCGAGACGATCGCGTCGACGGCTGCATCGGCCGCTTTTACATGCTCACGCATTTACAGAAAACAGTGGGGTCGAAAGCGCGTGTTACGAAATTTATAGTCTCGACTCCTTCAATAAACTAGCGCGGTCTCGATTACTTCGCGTTCTACTCGCGTTTAGCATCAAGTTTTTTCTGCCTTGTACTGTAAGGGAAGTGGGAAGAGGTGCCGACATACTGACATAGCCACATGACTTCACAGTATAGTCTTCTGGTTAACCTATTCTAAAGCACATACCAAGAATCTAACGATTCGTGATATGTACGCTTTTATTGTACCTGTTCATGTGGCAACTTGGATGACATGACCACACGGCCCCTAGCACCGGCATAAGCGGTATTAGATACAAATCCAGAGAGCTATGATGGAAATGCTCTGACATTCAGACAACTCGTATATTGGTAATTGGTGAGCTGTGTCGCTGTGACAATTCCTACACTGGGTACTGGTGATCTGTACTCATTACTCTCATCCTTGGTGATGATGATTATTCCAGGAGCTAGAGATTACTGGGATTACTCCATATTATCAAAAGGTATCATTCTTGCTTAACAAGCAGGCTTACAATATACAGGACAAATACTTAGACATGTACTATGAAGAAATCTTCTGTTTCAGCTTCCATCCACTGTGACACAAATACTTAGACATGTACTATGAAGAAATCTTCTGTTTCAGCTTCCATCCACTGTGACACAAATTCGATATACAGGCTCACTGTTCTGTTTCAGCTTCCATCCACTGTGACACAAATTCGATATACAGGCTCACTGGAAGAGCTTGAGTTTGACGGGGTACCTCGTGGCTTCTGGAACTTTGAAGCAGGAGAAAACAACTATGAGGGGGCCATCGAAAGGTAAAGAAAAGTTTGGTCTGCTTCAGATATTGAGACAATAATTTTCAAATATTTCAGGCATTCATGTGATAACCCAGCAAAGGTATTGAAGGTGAACAATTTTCACTCTCCATCCAAATACATGCAAGTCTCTCACTAGATACATGACAGTGATTGATCATCCTCCTGGACCCCCGTGGGGCTTCCAGGGATTTACCTGTGATGTTGTTGTGCACAGCACAGGTCATGGTAAGAATAAGCCTCAGCTCCTCAGAGAGCTTGTCGTGAGAGGCTAACTGAGGCAGCTGTGGGGTTCCCGGGTGTGAAAAGGAATCATGGAATAGGACCCCACCCGTGTGGTTTGAAAAGGAATAGGACCCAACGTCGTGATATGAATGAAATATAGTTGAAAGCGACGTTAAATCATATTCACTCTCACTCATCCTCCTGGATGATCACCCTCCTACATTGATTACCCTCCTGGATTATTCACCCTCCTGGATGTATCACCCTCATGGATTGATCACCCTCCTAGATTGATCACCCTCCTGCATTGATCACCCTCATGGATTGATCACCCTCCTGGATTGATCACCCTCCTGGATTGATCACCCTCCTAGATTGATCACCCTCCTGAATGTATCACCCTCATGGATTGATCACCCCCCTGGATTGATCACCCTCTTACATTGATCACCCTCCTAGATTGATCACCCTTATGGATTATTCACCCTCCTGAATTCATCACCCTCCTGGATTATTCACCCTCCTTGATTGATCACCATCCTGCATTGATCACCCTCCTGCATTGATCACCCTCATGGATTGATCACCCTCCTGCATTGATCACCCTCCTAGATTATTCACCCTCCTGAATTGATCACCCTCATGGATTGATCACCCTCCTGGATTGATCACCCTCCTACATTGATCACCCTCCTAGATTGATCACCCTTATGGATTATTCACCCTCCTGAATTCATCACCCTCCTGGATTGATCACCCTCCTGCAATGATCACCCTCCTGCACTGATCACCCTCATGGATTGATCACCCTCCTAGATTATTCACCCTCTTGGATTATTCACCCTCCTGAATTCATCACCCTCCTGGATTATTCACCCTCCTGAATTGATCACCCTCCTGGATGTATCACCCTCATGGATTGATCACCCTCCTGGATTGATCACCTTCCTACATTGATCACCCTCATGGATTGATCACCTTTCTGGATTGATCACCCTCCTACATTGATCATCCTCCTACATTGATCATCATCCTAGATTGATCACCCTCATGGATTATTCACCCTCATGAATTGATCACCCTCCTACATTGATCATCATCCTAGATTGATCACCCTCATGGATTATTCACCCTCATGAATTGATCACCCTCCTGGATTGATCACCCTCCTGCATTGATCACCCTCATGGATTGATCACCCTCCTAGATTGATCACCCTCCTAGATTGATCACCCTCCTAGGTTGATCACCCTCCTGAATTATTCACCCTCCTGAATTGATCACCCTCCTGGATTATTCACCCTCCTGAATTGATCACCCTCCTGGATGTATCACTCTCATGGATTGATCACACTCATGGATTGATCACCCTCCTGGATTGATCACCCTCCTGGATTGATCACCCTCCTACATTGATCACCCTCATGGATTATTCACCCTCATAGATTGATCACCCTACTAGATTGATCACCCTCCTAGATTGATCACCCTCCTGCATTGATCACCCTCCTGGATTGATCACCCTCATGGCTTGATCACCTTCGTGGATTGATCACCCTCCTGGATTGATCACCCTCCTGGATTGATCACCCTCCTTGATTGATCACCCTCATGGATTATTAACCCTCCTGAATTGATCACCCTCCTGCATTGATCACCCTCTTGCATTGATCACCCTCCTGAATTGATCACCATCATGGATTGATCACCCTCCTGCATTGATCACCCTCCTGGATTGATCACCCTCCTGCATTGATCACCTTCCTGCATTGATCACCCTCCTGCATTGATCATTCTCATGGATTGATCACCCTCCTGCATTGATCACCTTCCTGCATTGATCACCCTCCTGCATTGATCACCCTCATAGATTTCACTCTCCTGGATTGTTCATCCTGGATTGATCACCCTCCTAGATTGATCACTCTTCTGGATGATTACCCTTCTAGCATGTTCACCCCGCTGAATTGATCACCGTCCTGGATTGTTTACCCTCTTTGATTGATGACCCTCCTAGATTGATTACCCTCCTGGATTGTTCACTCTCATGGATTGATCGCCCTCCTAGATTTCACATTGTGAGATTGATCACCTTTTCCGTGATGGACCTTTTGCCTATTGAAGATGCCCGACCTTGACCTAATTAAATACCGATTTGGTACTTTTAGCATCATAATTCTTCGAGAAATAAAGCTAGCCTTTTTAAATTTATCTCTTGAGGCTAGCTTTTCTAGATTTATTCCTCAGATGCTATTCTCCTTATTGATCCCAACCATATTGAAGTTTACTGACCTTGACCTATTTTCTGTGGTCCAAGTTTATAGTAGTAGCATATTGAAGATGGATAAAAAGAAATAAAATGACCGGACAAAAGTTGATTTATTACTCTTATTGTTGAAAAGATTATGGATAGCCTTTGTAGATTCACACCACGTATGCTGATGCAGTATAGGTATCAATATCTGATTTATTACCAACAGTCTTGCGGTTTTGGGCCTAGTTTTAGTAGCATTATTCTCCAGTGGAGGTGCATTGCATTTGTCAATCTGAATCCCCATTTGTTTCTAATTCTCATCATTCAGGGATACATTCCGGGTGTTAGCCAGACCAGATGGCTTCCGCTTCAATGGAATTGGTTACGCTGTTGTCGGCAGAGGAATATGGCGGCCAAATCGACGAACAGACATTATTATGAAATTTAAGACTTTGGCAGACAGCGGCTTGATGCTGTTTATGTCCAAAGAACGTGACTTCCTCTCCATTGAAATGGTGAATGGCAAGCCCTTATTCCAGTATGATTTGGGCAGTGGACGCATCAAACTTCAGTCAGAAGACCAGTTCAACGATGACAAATGGCATGAGCTACAGGCCAGTCGGAGAGACAAAGGGGGAGCACTCTTCATAGATGGAAATAAAGGTATTGAAAGGAAAATATTTGTATTGATCTTAAAAATTATTGTACCCCATGGCTTGAGATTATGGTATTGTACCCCAGGACCTGTGGGGATTATGGTATTGTACACCATGGGTTGAGGAGGATTATGGCATTGTACACCATGGGTTGAGGGGGATTATGGCATTGTACACCGTGGGTTGAGTTGGATTATGGTATTGTACACCATGGCTTGAGGGGGGGGTTATCAGTCTTTTCAAGGAAGGGCGAGCGATCGCTCGTGCCCACACACGCCCAAAGACCTCCAGGCGACCGATTTATCACTCGCTCACATTTGTAACGAAATCCTGCAAAATGGTATCCTAAAACAGAATCGCATCCCGAAATAATTTCCAACGAGCGTACCTCCGATAAAAACTCGAAACAGAAAGCGGAAATAAACTAGATTTTTGACATGCGCATATCACGAACGACCTGACCGAAAACCCTTTGCAAAGTGATGCGAGATTGGCTTATTAAAGACAACGAGCACGATCATTGGTTCATCATCTGTTGCAAGGAAATAAGCGAGCATGTGTTATATCTGGGCTGGCAGTTTGTACTGACGAGAGCTTCACGTGTGGCAGTGTTTGCTCAAGCGATAATCCTGTTGAACATTTCTTGTATCGTCTCTATGGCGATGGCAAGCATTCCGAAAGTTGAGTTGAAAACCTTCAACAACGCTTTGTACATATTGTGAAACGATAAACTGGTACCGGTATATGTGACCACTGGAAAGTGTGACTTCAAAAATCATTCTAAACGTGCAAAAAATACTCAAAACTCGAAGCTTTTCAAATCTAATGAGACTTTACCCTGTATGTTCGCTGCCTCACAATCTGATGTTGAGTGCACAGAGCCAAATTCATTTGCTTTCAGTAGTGTTGCATCTGCATCATGCTTGCTTTGATGGATGAAACTTTTTGTCCAGTAATCTGAATTATGTACTGAAAATATTGGGTTACAAGGAAAAATATCAATATAAAATAGTGCCTTGAATTTTAATGACAATGTGCAGTTTTATTTCCCAGAAATCCCTTAGAATGCTTCTCCAGCCATCTAGAACCCCAGAGCTTCCAGGGGCCTAGGCGACCTAAAGTGCTAGGATACTATTTTTCCAGAATGGGCCTGTCTTCATGCCTGTTGAGGGGGATTATGGTATTGTACCCCAGGGTGTGAGGGGGATTATGGTATTGTACCCCAGAGCTTGAGGGGATTATGGTATTGTACCCCAGGGCTTGAGGAGATTATGGTATTGTACCCCAGGGTTTGAGGGGATTAGGATATTTTACTGCAGGGTTTGAAGGGATTATGGTATTGTACCCCAGGGCTTGAGGGGATTATGGTATTTTACCGCAGGGTTTGAAGGGATTATGGTATTGTAGCCCAGAGCTTGAAGGGATTATGGTATTGTACCGCAGGGCTTGAGGGGATTATGGTATTGTATCCCAGGGTTTGAGGGGGATTATGGTATTGTACACTATGGCTTGAGAGGGATTATGGTATTGTACCTCAGGGCGTGAGGGGGATTATGGTATTGTACCGCAGGGTTTGAGGGGGATTATGGTATTTTATCCCAGGATTTGAGGGGATTATGGTATTTTACTGCAGGGTTTGAGGGGATTATGGTATTTTACCCCGGGGCTTGAGGGGGATTATGGTATTGTACCAAAGGGCTTGAGGGGATTATGGTATTGTACCCCAGGACTTCAGGGGGATTATGGTATTGTAAATCATGGATTGAGGGGGATTATGGTATTGTACCCCAGGGTTTGAGGGGGATTATGGTATTTTATCGCAGGGTTTGAGAGGATTATGGTATTGTACCCCAGGGCTTGAGGGGATTATGGTATTGTACCCCAGGGTTTTAGGAGATGCTTATTGTACCCCAGGGCTTGAGGGGGATTATGGTCTTTTACCCCAGGGCTTGAGGGGGATTATGGTATTGTACCCCAGGGCTTGAGGGGGATTATGGTATTTTATCGCAGGGTTTGAGAGGATTATGGTATTGTACCCCAGGGCTTGAGGGGATTATGGTATTGTACCCCAGGGTTTGAGGGGATGCTTATTGTACCCCAGGGCTTGAGGGGGATTATGGTCTTTATTATTTCCGGTGCGACTCAATACTTGGCTCGTCAGCAAGTTTCTACTCAGTTGGCTTCAGGTCATGACTTGGTTCAAGCTGATATTATGCAAAGGTTAACTCAATAACAAGTATAACTGCCCAATATAGGCAATTAATGTTGAGGTCGGGTCAAGGTCATCATCACCCTGTGATCTTGGGGCCAAGATATCTCGATCAAGTGTTTACACTTGACCTCAATTTAGCAGCCCATATTTTCATATGGCTTATTTTGTTGGTCATTCGGGTCAACCATATTCTGTAGGTCAGCCTACTTGACCTAGCTAACCTACTCCCTTTTTCATCACCAACTCTTGAGGTCATGACCTACTAATCAAGGGGTTACTCTTGTACTACCTCAGAATCTAGGTCACTCTCAACCGGTCCATGGTCCTCTAGTTCTGCAAAGATCAGGTCAAACCTTTGTGTCCTGTATCTAGTTGTTCCTTGGGGCCCTCGCGCCCCTGGTTCCCAGATTTGCTCGAACTTCTAGTAGACGATCCCAGATATCTCCTGTCTTGGGGAAAGCTACTACGGCAACCTAGCTCATCGATATTCCATCTACAACTCAGCCAGTTCAACCTACACGTGTGCAGGTGCTCCGCGATCATCTTGCTCAGGCAGACTTTTCTGGCGAGGCGGTCCGAAAGAGAGCGTCCTCCACAAGGGACTCCATCTCCGACTGCTATCAGTCTAAGTGGCTTATCTTCCAGCTTCCATCTTCCAGTCATGTGTCGCTCGACTCTTTGATCTAAGTCAAGCCTCTAATCAACAAATAGCATTTTTTTTCCTATATTTGTTTGAGGGCTGGGGTTTGGCACCTTCCACTGTAGATGTATACCGTTCGGCTATCTCCAGGATCATTACACTTTCAACCGGTTTTAATCCGGCGAGAGATCCTAACCTCACTTTCTTGGTCAGATCCAATTACTTGGTCAGTTAGGATTACAAGACAAGCAACAGGCCCTAAGTTGCCAAAGTGGGACTTAGCTTTGGTTCTACGGTGCTTAGCTCAACCTCCATTCGAACCTTTAGTTTCAGCCAACTGAAAATGACAGAAATGAAATTTCTGTCGTACAAAACTACCTTTTTGTTGGCTCTCGCATCTGCCGCTTGTGTTTCTGAATTATATGCTTTAGATGCTAGGGAGATTAAGCATGACAGACATTGGTCTTTCGTCCTGCTTACCACTTTGCCAGAGTTTGTGGACAAGGATAAATCTCTTTACGATTGCACATCTCGAGAATTCAGAATCCCAGCTCTGTCTGATTTTTTGTCACAAAGTCTCGAAGTTGACAATTTGTATTGCCCTGTTTCGAGCTCTTGCAATGTATGTCAATCGCACCAAGGACCTGCGGACAGGAAGGGGGCACTTGTTCATACGTTTTGATCCTCGGAGTCAGCAGGAGATTTCTAAAAACACAATCTCATCCTGGCTCTCCAAAACGATTTAATTGTCCTATATTGGGGTGTCGCCCACACAGGCAGGATATGTAAAAGTATCTGCTAATGAGATTCGGGCGATAGCGGCCTCTTGGCCTCTGTGGTCAAATAGGTCAGTGTCCGATATTATGAAGGCCTGCCACTGGCGCTCCAATACTACTGTTGCATCATACTACCTCAGAGACATGACCATGGTGCAGGATGACGTTTATTCATTGGGACCCTTGGTGACAGCACAGCGGATCACCAGGGCCGTGTCATCAGGGACACACTAAGAAGTTAGTGTTTTTTGTCCTGTTTTTAATGGTGAGTGTCTTACTTCTTCACCCCTACATTACAAAAAAGGAGGGGGGGGGGGGCATGTTGGACTCCTCCATTAAAGTTGGCTATTTCACCGAGGTTCCATAGGTACTCCAGTGCAAAAGATACCTTCTTGAACATTATTCAATTAATAGTTATCTCACTGGAATTCCGGCAGTCCTTTCCCTTTGGGATCTTGGTCAGCCTGGATTTCATGCTGACTACCTGTTTCTGCCACATGCATCTTCCCATGTGGTTCTTTTTCTTCCACCATCCGGATGTGGTATTCTACCCATATGTCAGTAATGTTTAATTTTTATTGCGTAAAAAATATAAAAGATTTACAAGTAATTTTTACATTTTTAAGCTAAAATCCTACCTTACTGATAGGGATTGTCCTGCCCAGCCTCCCTACTAGGGACACTACCACATGGTGTAGGAGAGGAAGTTCATAGCATAGGGATAGTCGCGCATGGGCAGTGAGACAGGAAATACTGTGGGATATTTCATTTTCTTCACTTGTTTAGGGCTGCTAGAGCACTATACCCATATGTCAGCTAGGTTTTTAGCTTGAAAATGTAAAAATTACTTGTAAATTTTTTATTTCTACCCCTCAGCCCGATTGGGCTCAGGAACATGATTGCCCCATCCGTCTGTCCTCTTTCATTACGACTCCATATCTATTACCGTATCTATCTATTATGGACTACTGAAGGCAGGACAATGAAACTTCTGTCCATGATAACATGTAATCTGTAAATGTACCTTTTGTATGTTTTAATGGTCAGGTCTGTATGTATCATGGAATAATTCCAACCTTATCTATTATGAGCCTTGTTATGGTAAGTTTCTAAAATCCAATTGTAACCAAATCATTTACATAATAATTTCCCTGTATTCAACAATGTTTTCTTTCCATTCTACTTTAACAGTATTCATGGGCTGTTTTCCTCCACATAGTCTACATATTACATGCACCAAAAATCTGTTTCTGCAGGGCAGTGGACAGCGGAGATAACCTTACAGGATAGAGCTGTAATGTGCTATGAACATGTAGTACAGTTTTAAATCTTCACAACCTTTTCTACTCATGAATTACTAATTACTCAGTTGGCCGAGGACATGTGAAATAAAAAAATGTTTTTTCATGAGCTAACTGTCAATATTTTTCTTCATTTTCAGATTTTTGTGAAGTCCTGTAAGAAAAATAAATCACATTACAGTAAACACATATTATTTTGGAAGGCCTTCCTATATTCATTTATCAGTTTCATGCATTGACTTTGCAGATGGGGATAATCATTCATGTATATTTTGGGGCCTGTTTAATCACTCTTCCAATGACCTACATTTCCATTTCAGTGGCCGAGGGCAATTCACCAGGATCATTGAAGGAGTTGTCCATCTCTGATGAGATTTTCATAGGTGGATATGACAGACCATTGGTGCCTAAAGAGTGAGTAGTTGACACAGCTAGGGCTCTCACATGTACACTACCATAGAACCCTTGATTTTCCCCCGACGCCTGAAGGGCTAATAGTAGTGGGGTGCGTCCATCCGTCCGACTTCGTTTCCGGACAATAACTTCTGGAAAGCTGGATCTCGCCTTGGACTGTTTTGCATGCCATGCCACCTGAGGGCCAAGTTAAAATTTTGTTACCGGACAGTAACTTTCGAAAAAGTGAAAGGATTCTTTTCGAATTTGGTATGTGGTGTCCTGGGCTCAAGATGTCGCTTGGGATTGTTTTTCGTGCCGATCCACTTAAAATGGTGCCACCTGGGGGCAAAGTTAAAATTTCATTTCCATACAGTATCTTTTGAAAAACTGAACGGATTCTTTTCAAAGATGTGAGTACGTCACCACAAGATCTCACTTGGGATTGTTTTCACCCTGATCCAGCTATAGGTGGTGCCACATTAACTTCTGAAAAACTGAACGGATTCTTTTCAAATTTTGGTATGTGGATACCTTACCTCAGGATTTCTCTTGGGATTGTTTTTCACGCTGATCTGCTTATCGGTGTTGCCACCTTTGGGTCAAGTTAACATTTTGTTACCGTACAATAACTTTTGAAACCTGAAATGGATTCTTTACAAATTCGAAATGTGGGTATCTTCCCTTAAGATCTCGCTTGTGATTGGTTTTCATGCCTATCCACCTATAGGTGACACCACCTGCGGGCCAAGTTAAAATTTCATTTCTGGACAACTTCTGAAAACCTGCCTGGATTAGGACAAATTTGGTAATTGTGGATACCTTGCCAGTGGATCTCACTTGGGATTGCTCCCCATACCAGGCACTAAATGTTACGGTTCCATGCCAAGTCAATTGTTTGAATGTCGGAGGACTTCAACCTCTCGGGTTTTCATTGTACCAAGATTTCACTTTGCCCAGTTCAAGTCCTTCATAGTCCTTGAAAAGGGAACTTGAAAGTTCTTAATTTTAGCTGTTGAAAAACTCTGAAATTTTTCATTTCCCAATTTCTTTACAGCACACATATTGTACTTCACCTCACACATGTTGTACTTCACAGCACACATATTGTACTTCACAGCACACATATTGTACGTTCTTTATTAGACCAAGAATATTTGTTGTTTTAACAGATGTCTTAAAATGCTGAGACTTTATCCAGTAGCCATCTTGAAAGTACATGTATTTACATTATTATAATGTCCTTTGTGAGTCAGAAGATTAGAGACACTGTACATGTCAAATTTGAGTGTGTTCTGTGCATCAGAACAGATTTCTTTGAATTTCCACCTCAGTCCTTACCTCTTACCACTGCTTGGCCAGTTTGCTTAAACTGAAATAGACAATGGCACAGAAATGGCAATTAAGAAATATTAATTATATTCTAAATTTCCAGATAAATATATATGATCTAAATAGAAGCATTTCTCAAATACGTCACTTTATGCATGTTTCACTTTATGCATGTTTCAGTTCTGCTGGAAGGTAGGCATGATATCTGTTTGAAATTTTGTCATCAGTCAAATATGGTAGTTTGTTCTTCAAGGCACAAACTGGCACAGAAATACAGCTTTGCTTCGTGCTCAATTTTATTCTCCAATGAAAGAGATTTATCAGAGATGTTATGTCCTACTTGTATCAAAATTTGGACAATTTTGTTCGAAAGTTTAATTGTTGAATCACTTTCAACCTGAATATACAGAAATGTTCTTTTTGTAGTTTACTTTTCCATGAAAAACCTAGTTATGCTATGTTCTCTTTCAGGGAAGTATTAATGGAAGCAAGGCTCTCTATCAAAGCTGTACACACACTCCCCTGATCACTCAATCACCCTGATTTTTATGGAAAAACATCCAGGAGTCGTTCTAATAAATTGATTACCTTCTAAAATTATCAAAATGATGTGGTTTTCTGCATATCTTCCTTTTCTAATGAATTTGACCATCCACTGATTTTATGGTGGAAAATTTCACTTGCTGTGATTGAATTGTAGATTAACTGTAGATGTTATTTCACTTGTGGTTGAATTGTAGATTAACTGTAGATGTTATTTCACTTGTGGTTGAATTGTAGATTTACTGTAGATGTTATTTCACTTGTGGTTGAATTGTAGATTTACTGTAGATGTTATTTCACTTGCTGTGATTGAATTATAGATTTACTGCAGATGTTATTGTCCCCCACCACGCAAGTGGGAGGGGGACTTCGAAATGCTACCCGTCCGCCCGTCTGTCCCAACCATGTTGTGAACGCGATATCTCGAGAACAATTCAACTCATCAACTTCAAACTTGGGGAGTGGGATTGTTTTTCACCAAACTGCGTTATCCAAGATGGCCGCCGTCTGCCGTCTTAGATTCCAACCATCCCAAAAATGTTGTGAACTCGATATCTCGAACAGTTCAACCGATTGACTTCAAACTTGGAGGGTGACTTGACATCAGTGAGAAGATGGCTGGGATTGTTTTTCACCAAACTGCGTTATCCAAGATGACCGCCGTCGGCCATCTTAGATTCCAACCATCCCAAAAATGTTGTGAAAGCGATATCTCGAGAACTGTTCAACCGATTGACTTCAAACTTGGGGGGTGACTTGACATCAGTGAGAAGATGGCTGGGATTGTTTTTCACCAAACTGCGTTAACCAAGATGACCGCCATCAGCCATCTTAGATTCCATCAATCTCCAAAATGTTATGAACATGATATCTCGAGAACAATTCAACCGATCGACTTCAAATCTGGGGAGTGACTTCACATCAATAAGAAGATGACTGGAATTGATTTTCACCAAACTGCGTTAACCAAGATGGCCACCGTCAGCCATCTTAGATTCCATCCATCTCCAAAATGTTATGAACACGATATCTCGAGAACAATTCAACCGATCGACTTCAAATCTGGGGACTGACTTCACATCAATAAGATCACTGGAATTGTTTTTCACCAAACTGCGTCAACCAAGATGGCCGCCGTCGACTATATTGTTAACGAGATATCTCAAGAACAATTCAACCGATCTACTTCAAAATTGGGATGGCTTCACAATGGTGTGGCATTTTCCGTCCGTCCGTCCCAACCATGTTGTGAACGCGAAGATGGCTGGGATTGTTTACTACGTTATCCAAGATGGCCGCCATCGGCCATCTTAGATTCCAACCATCCCAGAAATGTTGTGAACGCGATATCTCGAGAACTGTTCAGCCGATTGACTTCAAACTTAGGGGGTGCGTGACATCAGTGAGAAGATGGCTGGGATTGTTTTTCACCAAACTGCGTCAGCCAAGATGGCCGCTGTCAGTCATCTTAGATTCCATCCATCCCCAAAATGTTGTGAACACGATATCTCAAGAACAATTCAACTGATTAACTTCAAACTTAGCGAGGGCTGGGATCTCAGAAGAAGGTCACTCATTTTTCGGCACAACTATGCCACCGGATGATTTTCTCGATCACTCTGTCCCCTTTCTTCCATAGACAATTTGCAACATTGTCCTTCACAATTATATCTCCTTCACATCAACAACACCACACTCCTAGGAACAATTTACCATCACACAAAATATATATGGTGATTATATCCCGTGTATGTGAGAAGCTCATTTCCAGACTTGTAAGCTTTTTGGCGGGGGACCTGCTAGCTACTCAGCTTGTTTCACTTCCTGTGATTGAATTATAGATTCAATGTAGATGTTATTTCATATTAGACTATTAGTCATCACTTCATTCTACATTCAGCTACTTTGCTTTTTCTAACTTTATTTAGATGTCTTAACACTTTCTGAATAGCGCACTTTAATTCACACAGTCAAATGTCTTGCCAAATGAGACTCAATTTTTGGAAGATGGTTGTCACCATCTGTTTTCTCAGTCTTGCCTCACAAAAATTAAACCAAGTGTTCAAAGGAATGAATGGCCAACAGTCTTCCACGAATGTCTCATTTGTTGAATATAATTAGATTGTGTGAATGTAAACTAATGCTGGACGTACCCATCAGAATGCTGTTGGCAATTTCAACTGCTTAACCTATATGTAACTAGACTGTCAGACTGCCAATGTAATAGATCATACAGTACAACCACTTTAACATTACACGATCACATTTCCCCTTATTACACAATCAGATCCTCCTGTATTACACAATCAGATCCCCCTGTATTACCCAATCAGATCCCCTTGTATTGCACAATCAGATCCTCCTGTATTACACAGATCCCCCTGTAATACACAATCAGATCCTCCTGTATTATGCAATCAGATCCCCCTGTATTACGCAATCAGATCCCCCTGTATTACACAATCAGATCCTCCTGTATTACGCAATCAGATCCCCTTGTATTACACAATCAGATCCCCCTGTAATACACAATCAGATCCTCCTGTATTACACAATCATATCCTCCTGTATTACATAATCAGATCCCCTTGTATTACACAATCAAATCCCCCTGTAATACATAATCAGATACTCCTGTATTACACAATCAAATCCCCCTGTAATACATAATCAGATCCCCCTGTATTACACAATCAAATCCCCCTGTAATACATAATCAGATACTCCTGTATTACACAATCAAATCCCCCTGTAATACATAATCAGATCCCCCTGTATTACACAATCAAATCCCCCTGTAATACATAATCAGATACTCCTGTATTACACAATCAAATCCCCCTGTAATACATAATCAGATCCCCCTGTATTACACAATCAAATCCCCCTGTAATACATAATCAGATACTCCTGTATTACACAATCAAATCCCCCTGTAATACATAATCAGATCCCCCTGTATTACACAATCAAATCCCCCTGTAATACATAATCAGATACTCCTGTATTACACAATCAAATCCCCCTGTAATACATAATCAGATCCCCCTGTATTACACAATCAAATCCCCCTGTAATACATACAGATACTCCTGTATTACACAATCAGATACCCCTGTATTACCCAATCAGATCCCCCTGTAAAACACAATCATATCCTCTTGTATTACATAATCAGATCCCCCTGTATTACCCAATTAGATCCCCCTGTAAAACACAATCAGATCCTCCTGTATTACACAATCAGATCCCCCTGTGGTGTTAGATCATACAGTACAGTCACTTAACAATTACATGATCAGATACCCCTGTATTACACAATCAAATCCCCCTGTAATACATAATCAGATACTCCTGTATTACACAATCAAATCTCCCTGTATTACACAATCAGATCCCCCTGTATTACCCAATTAGATCCCCCTGTAAAACACAATCAGATCCTCCTGTATTACACAATCAGATTCCCCTGTGGTGTTAGATCATACAGTACAGTCACTTAACAATTACATGATCAGATACCCCTGTATTACCCAATCAGATCCCCCTGTAAAACACAATCATATCCTCCTGTATTACATAATCAGATCCCCCTGTATTACCCAATTAGATCCCCCTGTAAAACACAATCAGATCCTCCTGTATTACACAATCAGATCCCCCTGTATTACGCAATCAGATCCCCCTGTAATACACAATCAGATCCCCTTGTATTACACAATCAGATCCCCCTGTATTACGCAATCAGATCCTCCTGTATTACCCAATCAAATCCCCCTATATTACCCAATTAGATCCCCCTGTAAAACACAATCAGATCTTCCTGTATTACACAATCAGTTCCCCCTGTGGTGTTAGATCATACAGTACAGCCACTTAACAATTACATGATCAGATACCCCTGTATTACCCAATCAGATCCCTCTGTATTACACAATCGGATCCTCCTGTATTACGCAATCGGACCCCCCCCCCTGTATTACACAATCAGATCCTCCTGTTTTACACAATCAGATCCTCCTGTATTACACCATCAGATCCCCCCGTGGTATTAGATCATACAGTACAGCCACTTAACAATTACATGATCAGATACCCCTGTATTACCCAATCTGATCCCCCTGTATTACACAATCAGATCCCCCTGTAATACCCAATCAGATCCCCCTGTAAAACACAATCAGATTCCCCTGTATTACCCAATCAGATCCTCCTGTAATACACAATCATACCCTCCTGTATTACACAATCAGATCCCCCTGTAATACACAATCAGATCCCCCTGTATTACACAATCAGATCCTCCTGTATTACACAATCAGATCCTCCTGTATTACACAATCAGATCCTCCTGTGTTACACAATCTGTCCTCAGCTGTCCTCAGTGTTTTATTGGGTGGATGGAGCTTCAGATGCGGCTTCAAATATTTCTTCTTTGAAGTAGCAGGAACACAACTGGGCTGGGTGGTGCTTAGTTGGTTCGTCGTGATATAGCGGAAATATTGTTGAAAGTGACGTTAAATTCTATAAACTCACTCTCGCCCAATCAGATCCCCCTGTAATACCCAATCAGATACTGCTGTATTACACAATCAGATCCCCCTGTATTACACAAT
Source organism: Hanleya hanleyi (assembly GCA_036873755.1). Classification (NCBI taxonomy): domain Eukaryota; kingdom Metazoa; phylum Mollusca; class Polyplacophora; order Lepidopleurida; family Hanleyidae; genus Hanleya; species Hanleya hanleyi. The sequence continues at coordinate 54,603 of JAVTVY010055013.1, read as the reverse complement.
CATATCCTCCTGTATTACACAATCAGATCCCCCAGCATTACCCAATCAGATCCCCCTGTAATACACAATCAGATCCCCCTGTAATACACAATCAGATCCTCCCGTATTACGCAATCGGATCCTCCTGTATTACACGTATCCCCCTGTATTACACAATCAGATCCTCCTGTAATACACAATCAGATCCTCGTGTATTACACAATCAGATCCCCCCGTAATACACAATCAGATCCCCCCGTATTACACAATCAGATCACCCTGTAATACACATCAGATCTCGCTGTATTACACAATCAGATCCCCCTGTATTACCCAATCAGATCCCCCTGTAATACACAATCAGATCCTCCTGTATTACACAATCAGATCCTCCTGTATTACACCATCAGATCCTCCTGTATTACACAATCAGATCCTCCTGTATTACACAATCAGATCCCCGTGTGGTATTCGCTCATACAGTACAGCCACTTTACAATAACATGATCAGATCCCCCTGTATATTACCCGATCAGAGCCCCTGTATTACACAATCAGATCCCCCTGTATTACCCAATCAGATCCTCCTGTAATACACAATCAGATCCTCCTGTAGTGCACAATCAGATCCTCCTGTAATACACAATCAGATCCTTGTGTATTACACAATGAGATCCCCCATGGTAATAAATCATACAGTAATCACGTTACAATTACATGATCAGATCCTCCTGTACTGCACAATCAGACCCTCCTGTAATACATAATCAGATCCTCTTGTATTACACAATCAGATCCCCCTGTATTACCGAATCAGATCCCCCTGTAATACACAATCAGATCCCCCTGGAATACACAATCAGATCCCCCCGTATTACACAATCAGAAATATTGTCCGAAATATATTTTCAACGACACGCATTATTCAACTTGATAGTGCAAGGGAAACAACTTCAGAATGAATGGCTATTCCGCGATCACCTGCAGCCGAATGCTGCTGCCAGATCACGTGGGCATTACTGCCATCATTCGGTACTTCGTGACATTTGCCGGGAACTCCGAAATAAATTAATTACCAATCTGAATCTAGAAGGTTAGTAAAATTACCGCTATGTCAGACGGTCTAATCACGTCACATTTGACATGAAAAGACCGCACCCCATCAGCCTTGGTCCAGTGCGTCAGTATCTTGTCATGATTGACAAGGGTCTTGGTCATGTGGTTGACAACGATCTTTTTACAAAAGAAAAAAATCATAAAACAGTTTGTTCACGTTTTATTTTGAAAGTGTAAAGAATAGGACAAAACAATTTTCCCGGATATAAGCGTCCCAAGCGTTACTGCATGCTGTTAAGCTGGATTGACAACGCCACGTGTGCCCCTGTAAAAGAACAACAACAACAACACCAGCTTGGTATTTTGACAATTCATTATAACGCGATTATCCTATAACGCGGTTTTAAATTAGGGGACAAAACATCGCGCTATGGCGAGGCGGCACTGTACATGATCAGATCCTCCTGTACTGCACAATCAGATCCTCCAGTAATACACAATCAGATCCCCCTGTATTACACAATCAGATCCCCCTGTATTACACCATCAGATCCCCCTGTAATACACAATCAGATCCTCCTGTAATACACAATCAGATCCTTGTGTATTACACAATGAGATCCCCCATGGTAATAAATCATACAGTAGTCACGTTACAATTACATGATCAGATCCTCCTGTACTGCACAATCAGATCCTCCTGTAATACAGTCAGATCCCCCTGTATTACACAATCAGATCCCCCTGTATTACACCATCAGATCCCCCTGTATTACACCATCAGATCCCCCTGTATTACACCATCAGATCCCCCTGTAATACACAATCAGATCCTCCTGTATTACTTAGTCGGATCCCCTGTATTACACAGATCCCTCTATGTCACATAGATCCTCCTGTATTACACAATCAGATGCTCCTACACGGTCAGGTCCTCCTGTATTACAAAATCAGATCCCCTGTGGTAATAGATCATGCAGTACAGCCACTTTACCAAATCAGATCCTCCTGTATTTCCCGATCAGATCCTCCTGTATTAAACGATCATATCCTCGTGTATTACACGATCAGATCCCCTGTAATACACAATCAGATCCCCCTGTTTTGCACAATCAGATCCCCCTGTTTTGCACAATCAGATCCCCCTGTATTACACAATCAGATCCTCCTGTATTACACAATCAGATCCCCCTGTATTACACAATCAGATCCTCCTGTATTACACAATCAGATCCCCCTGTATTACACGATCAGATGCCGCTGTATTACACGATCATATCCCCGTGTATTACACAATCAGATCCCCCTGTATTACACAATCAGATGCCGCTGTATTACACGATCAGATGCCGCTGTATTACACGATCAGATCCCCCTGTATTACACAATCAGATCCTCCTGTATTACACAATCAGATCTCCCTGTATTACACAATCAGATCCTCCTGTATTACACAATCAGATCCCCTGTATTACACAATCAGATCCTCCTGTATTACACAATCAGATCCCCCTGTATTACACGATCAGATCACCGTGTATTACACAATCAGATGCCGCTGTATTACACGATCAGATGCCGCTGTATTACACGATCAGATGCCGCTGTATTACACGGTCAGATGCCGCTGTATTACACGATCAGATCCCCGTGTATTACACGATCAGATCCCCGTGTATTACACGATCAGATGCCGCTGTATTACACGATCAGATGCCGCTGTATTACACGATCAGATCCCCGTGTATTACACAATCAGATCTCCGGTATTACTCGATCAGATCTCCCTGTATTACACAATCAGATCCCCGTGTATTACACAATCAGATCTCCGGTATTACTCGATCAGATCTCCTGTATTACTCGATCAGATCTCCTGTAGCCTCTCGTCTACAAAGGGCCTTAAGGGTACTAGATATCCCCTGTATGGGAGTTTGCAATGTGGTGCAATGGATGTTTGAATTACCTGAACATCCACTGAACTAGGGCAATCTGAGGAGAAAATACCACATCCCCTAATCACTTCCAGGCTTTTTGTGAATGATCTTACTGGGTGATTGCCAGGAACTGGTCCTACTGTATGTAATAAGTATACGAAGGAATTATAAACAAAAACTCTTATCAAATATAATTAGTAGGAGATTTATTTCTCCCCTAGTTTTTCTTTTGTATTTACAACTCCTTCAAAATTTTAGAATATTGATCATGATTTTGTTAATAATGGGGAAATATTCTTTCCAGTGTTCATCCATTTCTTTGTCTGCAGTCCCTGTTTCTCACGTCATCTGCACAATATCTTAACTAACAGTTGTTTGATAGCCCAAATGTTGACGTGGTTCACTGTATTTTGTTATCGGGGTTATTGGTTCTATTCATAGGCACATATCAGACTGTATATCATTCTAGTACTGCAATTTATGGTGCATGAAATTGGGTTAATTCTGCACTTTGAGGTAAAAGCATGAAACTTTGCACATTTATAGTAATTCGATCGGCTGATTACAATTTGCTATGGGTCCACTTAAAATTATTCCGAGATGGCCGCCAAATTCAAGATCAATTGCTTGCCATTGTGATGCAGAAATAAGAAGGTCATTTGGTACCCCTAAAATTTGTTCCTAATCCAATTGAAACTCTCTTTGACCTATCTTGGACTTAAGCGTTATAGGAAAATGTAATGTAAATGTAGTTCCAAGATGGCTGCCCTAATGACGTCACAGTGACATCATATAAAAATGCTTCCTTTGGGGGTCGATTTTTAAGTCAGATTTTTGAAATTGTCTATTTATGCTATTTATACCCCCCGTACATGTAGTGTAGGGGGGGTATACTGGTTTCAGCTTGTCGGTACGTCCGTACGTAACATTTTGTTTCCGGAGCCTAACTTGACAACCGCTACTTGGATTCCTCTCAAATTTAGTATGCAGCTACCATACCATGATACCTCGTTTGGGATTGCATTTGGCACATGTGCATCTACAGGCCTTGCTTTTCGTCAAAATTCACGGGTATCCAAACGGATACCCGCAATTTCAGTTTACGGGTATCTACCAGTATCCACTGAAGTGACGAAAAATTGAAGTGTGGAGATTAAAGTGGAATAAACATTTATGTACTCTTTTCATGTTTACTGTTGTTAATAGGATAATTGATTCTCACATCATGTTGTTCCCCACCGCTGTGTAGCCATTCGATTCACTGAGCTGATATTTTTATGAAATTGTGTCAAGGATTGTCTCCTTGAATTAATTTAATTTGGAGCTGTAATTTGGAGTCACTTGAAAATTTTCGCTTTAAGGTTATGGACCTTGATTATATTCTCATTATGGACTAAAAAATAGCTCTGTCTCTCACTATGAATGTCACGGGTCACCAGCTCAGCTTCCGACTTCATTCATTACGAATGTTTATACTTAAGTGCTGCATATATAGTAATACCATCTTCATGACACCTAGCATATAACTTAAATATGTTGATGAATTGAACAAACACACAATATGAACTTAAAATTGAGTGATGTAAGTCAAAAAATTACGAACAATTCCAATGAACACACATTTAAGAAGTTCACCACAGTACTAACTTCAGGGATTATAATGAGTTAATTTCGTGTTTTCGTCGTTCTGTATGAAGACAAAACCATCCTTTACATTATCTGGACATCCGTTGTAAGCCTGTACAGATATTGTCTTTCCTTTCTACATTTTCAAGCAGATTGGAATCAAACCCTCTCGTGTCCTCCGTGTTTACCGTTTGTAAACATCGACCATAACACGATAGTTTCTGCAATTGCATTCTCCTATGCACGGTTGTTTGTGTAAATGCCCGTAGCTACAGATGATACGACGAAAATCGCCCAGTACAAGAGAATGCACGCAGCTGCCATAATTCGTCGCCCACTTAAGACGTCGTAAAAATATGAACTTCCGCCATTTGTAAAGCCTGCGGTCGATGATTTCTAGGTAAACTATCGATTATTAAAGCCGAATATGGTTTTTTTGATAGACAACATTTTCCCCAGACATTATTTTACGGGTATCCAAACAGATTCCCGTGAAGCGAATGAACGGGTATCTCCACGAGTATCGGATACCCGGATACCCGTCGAAACGCAAGGCCTGAATCTACAGGTGGCGCCACCTAGGGTAAAAACTTTCTCCTGTCGGTCCATAACATTTCGTTTCCGGAGCATAACTTGACAACCGCTACTTGGATTCGTCTCAAATTTGGTATGCAGCTACCATACCATGAGACTTCGCTTGGGATTGCGTTTGGCGCATGTGCATGTACAGGTGGCGCCACCTAGGGTCAAAACTTTCTCTTGTCAGTCTGTAACATTTCGTTTCCGGAGCATAACTTGACAACCGCTACTTTTGCTCAAATTTTGTATGTAGCTACGTACCATACAATGAGACCTCCCTTGGGATTGCGTTTGGTGTGTGTGTGTGTCTACAGATGACGCCACCTAGGGTCAAAACTTTATCTTGTCGGTCTGGAAAATTTCATTTCCAGAGCATAATTTGACAACAGCTAATTGGATTCTTCTCAAATTTTGTATGTAGCTACCATACCATGAGACCTCGCTTGGGATTGCGTTTGGCGCATGTGTGTCTACAGGTGGCGCCACCTAGGGTCAAAACTTTCTGTTGTTGTACGTAACATTTCGTTTCCGGAGCATAACTTGACAACAGCTAATTGGATTCTTCTCAGATTTTGTATGCAGCTACCATACCATGAGACCTTGCTTGTGATTGCGTTTGGCGCGCTTTTGCATCTACAGGTGATGCCACCTAGGGGCAAATTTTCTGTCGGTCCGTAAACTTTTGTGTCCGGATCATAACTTGACAAACGCTTATTGGATTCGTCTCAAATTTTGTATGTACATCTAGCTACCATATCATGAGACCTCACTCGTGATTGCATTTGCCATATATGTGTGTCTACAGCTTGAAACAATATTGCTTGACAGTTTTCGCGACCTATTTTTGATGCATGTTGACAGTTTCCGTGGCCTTACTCTTAAACTATTATAACATGTATACTTATATTCCACTACAAATATTCATCAATTTCTATCAAATGTGCCTTGGGGGGTATCTTGTAAGTATCATTTCCACCGCTACCCGACGCAATCCCATTCAACTTACTCTTGAAACGTTAACCAGCAACATGTATCTTGTAAGCAGCCTTACTGATCATTTTGATCAAATGTGTGCATCCCTCAGACTGTGCTCTAGTTTCTCTAGAAAAACTACATACTAAATTAGGAAATAATTATTTGATGTGAATTAAAATAATTGTGAGGACTTTCGTGCTCAAAAAGGCAAATATTTTAAGAAAAACGTCGAAAACACAACTTCTTAGTCATAACTTCTTAGTCATAACTTCTTAGTCATAACTTCTTAGTCATAACTTCTTAGTCATAACCTCATGACTTCCATTTTGAATTTACACATGATCTTCTGCTTGGTCAAGAGGTATTGTCATCAAGTTCATCTGTCCATTGTCGCCATATATGCAGAACCATGTTAGAGCCACAGACTACATTTTGAAAAACATTTATTCATCTAGGTATAGGTCAGACGCATATCGAAAATGAGTCGCTTCGGCCCAAATTTCACGGAGTGATGGCCCTATTCGGATGTGATAATATCTGATTTTGTAATTTCAATAGACATATGAACTATAACTAGATGAATCAGTTTCCAAAATGTTGCCATTCTATATAACTAACCCGGTTCTGCAGATATTGCGCTAATAAAATGACGGATGTACATGACATGGCAATACACCTAGGCCATAATTGCCTGAGAGGTATGAAATTGACAACTGAAACTTTACAGCCTATGATGTTGGGGTCATTTTGAGCTTATTTGCATACCCCAGGCCCTCCAAACAGAAGATCATGAATAGATTCAAAATGGAAGTCATAAGTGTATGACAAAAAAGTTGTTTTCGACTTTTTTCTTAAAATATTTGCCTGTTTGCGAACGAAAGTCCTCACAATTATTTTAATTCACATCAAATAATTATTTCCTAATTTATTATGTAGTTTTTCTGGGGAAAATAGCATAAATAGAAAATTTCTAAAATCTGACTGAAAAATCGACCCCCAATGGAGTATTTTCATATGATGTCACTGTGACGTCATTAAGGCAGCCATCTTGGAACTTACTACATTTTCCTATAATGCTTAATTCCAAGATATGACACAGAAAGTTTCAACTCCCTGTCTTTTGGTGTAAGAAAAACATTTGGGTTCCCAAATGACCTCCTGATATCTACATTACAATGGCAGCCATGTTGAATTTGGTGGCCATCTTGGAATAATTTCAAGTGGGCCAATCAGGGTCGTATCCAGGGCCATTATGAAGGCAGTATACCGGTATGGGCGCCCAAACTCCAGGTCAAAAATATCTTTTTTTGCTGCTTAACCTTACTACATTAAACTGGAGTTCAATTGAAGCCTTCTTCAAACTTTGTAATTCAATACAGTGTTGCGACCGCTATCATAACTTCTGAGTTCAATACTCATCGAACACGCGTTGCTGGCCACGCTTTATGCATTAAATATTACTCTAGTAGGGAATGATCGCTGTGCCACGGTGGTTTTCGCCTGGTCTTCCTACAGCAATCAAAAACTTGAGAACAACCGATGTGTGGGGAATGCGCTATATCGGTGGCAACAACAATGACCGCATGTTTGAGAGAACAGGATTACGGGAAAACAGGAAAATATACACCCTGGCACTGATTAAAGCACTGAAATGGTATTTTCGAGGATCCAACATACCCTGATGTAAGTCAACAGCATCGGAGATTCTGTGGTTTTTGTGCAGTAGCAAGCAACAAACATCATTTTACGTGCAACGACAACAACAACGTTGAATACCGGTGTCCCCAAAAAATCTCTGGATACGGCCCTGCCTATAGCAAATTTTAATCAGCCGATCGAGTACTGTAAATGTGCCAAGTTCCATGCTGTTACCTCAAAGTGCAGAATCTTTTCATCATATTGCAGTACTATTCCCTGTTTCTCACATCTGAATAGTGAAACTGCACAATATCTCAACTAACAGTTGTTTGATAGCACAAATGTTGACTTGGTTCACTATATTTAATTATCATGGTTATTTGGTTCTCTTCAAAGACACATATCCGACTGTATATCATTCTGTATTAAACAAATTGTTGGATTGCATGTATGTATGTATCAGCACAATGACTGAGCCTATGTACATGATGTAGTGGGCGAACACAGATTTAACATTAAAACATGTACTTGTAATATGATCTGCTCATTTCATATATGCTGGCCTTTTATTATACTCCCCTTCTTTATGGAGTGTGTTCCATCATGAATAGCACTGTTTTATTACACCCCCCTCCTACAGTTACTCTCCTTCAGTTATCTCCCTCCTCCTCCAGTTATCCCCCTCCTCCTTCAGTTACCCCTCCTCTTCCAATTACCCCCCTCCGCCTCCTTCAATTATCCCTCTCCTCCTTCAGTTACCTCCCTCCTCCTTCAGTTATTTCCCTCCTCCTTCAGTTACTCCCCCCCCCCCTTTCAGTTACCCCCTCTTCCATCAGTTACCCCCCTCCATCACCCCCTCTTCCATCAGGAGTTCTCCTCATTCAGTTATCCTCCTCCTTTATTTACCCCCTCCTTCAGTTACCCCCCCCATCCCGTCAGTTGCCCTCTCCTCCTTCAGTTACCCCCCTCCTTCAGTTATCTCCCTCCTCCTTCAGTTACCTCCCTCCTCCTTCAGTTACACCCTCCTCCTTCAGTTACACCACCCTTCTTCAGTTACCCTCTCCTCTTTTAGTTTCACCACCCTCCTTCAGTTACACCCTCCTCCTTCAGTTACACCCTCCTCCTTCAGTTACCCCCTCCTTCAGTTAACCGCTCCTCCTTCAGTTGTCTCCCTCCTCCTTCAGTTACCCCTCCTCCTTCAGTTACCCCTCCTCCTTCAGTTACCCCTCCTCCTTCAGTTACCCCTCCTCCTTCAGTTACCCCCTCCTCCTTCAGTTACCCCTTCCCCCTTCAGTTACTCCTCCTCCTTCAGTTACCCCCTCCTCCTTCAGTTACCCCTCCTCCTTCAGTTACACCCTTCTCCTTCAGTTATCTCCCTTCTCCTTCAGTTACCCCCTCCTCCTCCAATTACCCCTTTCTCCTTCAGTTACTCCTCCTCCTTCAGTTACCCCCTCCTCCTTCAGTTACCCCTTCTCTTTCAGTTACTCCTCCTCCTTCAGTTACACCACCCTCCTTCAGTTATCCAGTGTGATTGTGTATTCCTCCCCATTGTATACCTGCTACAAACTGGCTGTAACCAAAACAATCTGGTTCTTTTATTGACAGCGATATAACAACAACTGGATTTGATGGTTGTATCAAAGGCGTGGAGTTTAACGAGTTTATAATTAACCTCGTGGAGGACAACATGAGATCAAAAGGTGTGTCTGAGGGTTGCCCTGACCAGGTGAGTAATATGGTCAGCTGTGTATGGGACAGTCCAATTAAATGTCGAGTTTTCTGTTATCCTATATTTATTATGTACATGTACCAAAAAAAGTCAGCGTTTTAATTTAGAGTTTGTTTTCATACACATGAGCAGTGTGACTAACGTCACAGGACCTACGAAGTAGGGTAGGCATTAGGACTCCGACGCGCACTGAACTCTTGGAAATCCCCCCCCCCCCGTTGAAATCCTGCCTATATTAAGATAGGCACTGCCCAAGTCAGAATATCCAGTGATTTTCATCAAAAATCACCAGAAATTTTCATCAAAAGTTGGTCAGCTCAGAACTTGCTGGTAACAGTCCCCTAATGCACCTTCATGCCAAAAATCAAGGTTCTAATGTCAATGGTTCTCCTTATTTTGCTGACGAAAGCATTCGGATGGACTCACTGCCTCATTGCCGGACAACTTGCAAATGAGAGCCTACTTCGTAGGAAAATTGCTGAAAATAATTTCATCAAAGGTGATGTACAGGTGTAAAAGTTTCATTATGAAAAGGTTTATAAATTTACAGTTAAATTTTAGTGAGCGTTGTAAGGTATTAATGTTGTACATAATATCAAACTCAAACAACAACAACAAACTGCCTTGGCTTCATAATGATGGGAAATATGTCTTGGTATTAATTTTAGGAATAATGTTTTCATAGGCATGCTAAATCGTTATTTTACGCACGGTTAGTGTGGGAAAGTTTATATTTTAGGTCAAGGTTTCTATTCTATTGCACTACTCAAATTGATTATCAAGAAAGATTACCATGAAATATTGGGAAAATATGAGAACGTTCACAACCTTTCTTCCCTTTGTTGAAATGTGCCTTCCACCTCAGGTGGCAGCTTGCCAATATCAATGGACAAGTTTATGTGGTCTCTCAGAAGGGGGCGCAGTCTTCCTGCTACCTGAGACTGTGAAAAATAAATGCATACAAGCCTGTTTGGGTGTCATTCTTGATCAATTTCACAATGGAACCAACTGTTAAACTTGACAGAAATTTGCGTCTTTATTAATAATATAAAACAAATTTAATACCTTTAAATATCCGTATTCCCCATTTCGTTTGCCTGTCGGTCCCTGGTTCATTTCATTTGTTAGCCAGATCTCTTAATTTCTCGTCGTCAGCGGAGGAAAATCTACCTTTGTTCAGCTGATCACACTTGTGTTGTGTCTCATTTAAAACAGCAAGAAGAGATTCATCATCTGAGTATCATGAACTTCCAGAGTATCCCTTCTATTTGTTTATTGGATTATTTTGGCAGATGAGAATTTGTCCTGCCATTTATCACCCGCCCTGTGAAATGGATTCCCCCGAGTGTAGATTTCATACGTCACAAAGTTCTTAATTGTGCTAAATCGTCTAATAATTGCACGGTTATCAGTGTGTAATAGGTGTAAGTGTTATAGAATAATCCATTAATCAGTGTCTTAGAAATTGTATTAATTAATCCACTAATTAGTGAGGTGTGTTAATTGTAGGTTGCCCGGGTCGTTTCCTTCATGGTGGGTACCACTGGGTATGTGGCTTATGAACTGGATGGGGGAATCGGCAGTGACTTTGACCTGACGATGAAGATGAAGACGATAGAAAACAACTCTCTCTTACTGTATACTGGTAACAGTGATGAGAATCTGGTTAGCACTCCTCTCTTCATTTTACTCGTTTACTCAGCTCACTAATTGGCCTAGTAAATGCATATTATTTATGAGGAACTATCTTCCGCTATTTTTGCAGTTAAGGTTTTTCTTTGAAAGATAATTTCCATGAATATGTCTTCCTACTTGCACTCTTAAGCCCCGGCACACACTGGAGCTATCTACTTAGCCAAATTTCATTCCTGCATGATGGCGTAAGCAGATAGATTCTGTGTGCGGCCAACTTTATGAAAGTTTTTTTGATCATTCGTAGGCAAATAGCTAATGTGTTTGATAATTTTGGACACAATTTGGACAATCTTACATTGTGCACTGAAAGAAAGCTATGTGCTTACGCGTTTTTGTTAGAGCGCATGCGTGAAACGGTCACGTGGTCACATGGATTACAAAATGAATTTGTGAATGATGCTATTCTGGAGGACAAACTTGTCGATCTATGGCCTGAATACCCATGCCTATATGACGTCCGTTCATCGGATTTAAAAAACCGGGATAAGAGGGAAAATATGTTGGCAGAAGTAGCCAAGAAACTCAATCAAGCGAGTAATTATGTTGTGAATTGACACTGGGAGAGATAAATGCATCAAATTGGTTGTCAATGGTAAACTATGCGCGGCATTTCCATGCATGCGCTCTAACAAAAATGTGTAAGCACATAGCTTTTTTGTTCAGCACACACTGTAAGATTTCTTCCATGCGTGTCCAAAATTATCAAACCCGTTGGATATTTGCCTCTTGGGCACAAATGACCAAAAACTTTAATAAAGTTGCACACACACAGAAGCTATCTGCTTATGCCATCGTGCACGAAGGAAATTTGGCTAAGCAGTGTACGCAGTGCTTTAGTTGAGCCTATTTACACATGCTTAATATAGAAGAATTGTTTTTGAAAACTCCGATCCTGAGCATGTGAGTGCATCCTTGTTGTTGTTATCCTTACTTCCCCCACAGATATCTATTATTTCTTTTAAAAATTATGACATAATATAAACGAAGGTGGCTGATGATCTGTTTGTTTTAGAACTAAACAATGGGAAATTTAGTTTCTCCAGAAGGTATATGATAACATCATCCTGTGTTCAAGCTGTTGGAACTGGCTTGGATCGGCATGTAAACAGTGACAGAGAGACATTTCTTCGGTCGAGCTGAGTATTCAAACTGTGCCAACGCTGGTACATCCACAAAAGATAATTCCTGCAAAATTACTTTGAGGATGAAACCATAATAGATCATTCCTGCTAAGAATAAATTATGTCTATCACAATACTCCTCTCTCCTCAGGAATATATATCCTTTTAACAACTTACCTTGGTTAGGGAGCATCCCAGAAGTTAGAACGGAATTTTCATTCCCTGGGAAAACTGTAATGATCGAGTAGAAAGTTCTGAATTAGCAGAACATTCACCGAGAACGTTCCTAATCATGGAACGTTCGGCACTTTTTCCTCAGAATGTTCTGAAGTATCAAAACGTTCTGTGACACGTTCGGAAAAATAATGATAGAAAATAGTTCCATCTTTGTTGAAAAGAAAAGAAGTTTGAATTGTTGTGTACGGATTGTGCGGTATGCCGTTATAGTCTACTGAACGTACCTATTTGTCGCATAGTTTTTTCGCATACATGTTGTTGATAAATAAAATAATTGTTCCCATGAGAGAAATAACCAGAAACCTAAAACTGTGAATGGAAAAACTTCATTGTCAAATCCCGACGATTGTGTATGGACCAGCCACTTGATAGCCCATCTATTTCTGGTTCAATATTATTATCGCAAAAATAGCCCCACCTGGGCCATCCTTAAAAATAAGTTTGTTGCGCGTAACCCGACCGACTGTCCAAAAATCCGCCGACTGGAAACTTTTTTCGCCGATTTTCCGACCGGTCATCTTTTTATTTTATTTTGCAATGTCAGAATTATCTCCCCTATCCTCGCTCGTGTAAACGTATGTAAAACGTTCGCCTAGCAAAAGCAAGCAGGATTTCACTCTCCAGTAGTCGCGATGTGAGCTTATGTCGCACGTTTTGAAGGCATATCCTCCATGGCCCAGTCCGTAGGGGAATGCAGTTTTCGTCGACCACGTGTATATGGCGGGAAGTTCCCCCTTCTGTTTTGTGTTTGGGTTTGGACGAGAGGACAATAAACACATCGAGAGGCAACAGCAACACAGGATGGGAAAAATATTTCAAAACGGTTGGTTATTAAAACCTGCCATAAAGAGCTCTGTCGCGAATCGACTTGGAACGTAGACATGTTTAGGACTGTCACCATGCACCACGTGGGTCCGTACACCGACAGATTCTGAGACTGACGTAGATGTTACAACAACAACGATGTTTGGATTTCTACTTTTATCCGAGAAGACTTCAGTGTGCCTAAATGCAGAAAATCTATACTGCTTTGTTGTTTAACGGAAACTTTATAACCCTCTATGTCGATAAAGCCATGGATATAGTGTCGGTGGCTTCAGGGGTCTTGACAAATTAGATGGTGCCGTCAGCTTAATTTTGACGTTCAGATGTCGGCATCAAATACGCTTGTCAGAATTCCACCTCGGACTAAATTCCACGAAAAGACACAGGTTAGAAACTTAGTATTTGCCTCATTGTTGTCAGTAAATTAAATTACGATGTATTTCTAATCTGAATAAAGGAAGTACCTAAGTATTCAATAAAAGCACACCATAAATTTGCGACGAGGAAGGGCAGTAATGATGTTAATGATTAATTTGAGGTAATTTTCTCAACTCCAAATGGTATAATGAACAACCTTCTGTATAACACTGACAGGATTTTTTTCTTTCCTGTCACAATTTTGGCAAAAGTTTGTCTGGTAGTGGTATATATTTTTTTTTTTGACCAGCTAGTCACTAGTCATTGTCAAGTCATTGTCAAGATTGTGTTCAAGGATGTCGATGTCTTCTAAGAAATAAAACAGGTACACAAGCCTGAATTTAAGAATATCTTGCTTTATACCTTGAAGATAACTAGTTTTCTATACTGAAATAATTTTGCTGCCAGACAAAAAGAATATTTCAAATGACCTGCTTAGTATCTGAACTAAATCACACTAACCTCTTCCAACCTCCCCAAAAGGAAAACCTGATCTAAAAAAAAAAAAAAAAATTACCTACCTGCCGACCCAACTTCCTGAGGTAGGGTCGGGTTACAGCCAACAAACATATTTTTAAGGATGGCCCTGTCACCAGTTTTTTTCTTGAATAGCCAAAGAATCTAGATGTTGGAATTTTTCACTCTTTCGCATAAAATCCTGCGAAAATGAAGAGGATGCTCAGTCCCGAAGTTATCAAAATGAGTGACTTCCTTCCACTGCATAACACTGTCCTACTCCGATTGGTTGAACTCAGCAGAAACAAGCTCAGCGATTAGCTAGTTACTCCAGCCGACACCAATCACAAAGCATGTTCTCCAAAACCTTCAGGAAACGCCCAAGCTTTGACTATATCAGTGCAGGAATACACAATTTTCTATCCAATGATATCGGCTGAATTACGAAACTGCCAACACGAGTTGATGCGAAGAGGTTATAGAGCAATGTGCAAATGGCGGAATATAACAGAGTATCAGTCGGTATTTCCCTCTGCGAATGTGGATCGTTTTACAAGCTTTTTTGATTGAAATCTCCTCTATTTTATGTTTTTAGACAATCATAATGGAACCGATGATTTCGTAAGACCAGCACAATTATCCCGAAGTTGCCGACTCTTTAATTTACCTGCTGTGAAAAAAAAAAGAGGACGCAAAACAGACACGACACGAGCCGTAAAGTTGCCAGCATATAACGAAGCCGTTTGCTTCGCATGCACGCGTATCCCTACACCTCGGCGGAGGGACCACTTTTCTCCATTTCTGAAGCAGAACGTTCGCATTTTTACAGAATATTCGGCAGGAACGTTTCACTTGTGTAGAACATTCAACAGGAAATATTGTTCGACAAGAACGTTCCAGAGGAATAAACCCGAGCATAATTGTGTTCCATCATTACTGCAATGGAACGTTCCGACTTCTGCGACACTCCCTTACTGATATCAGCTTTTATATTTGTAAAAGTGGTGAGAGTACCAGATTCCGCCACTACCAGTATTCTTGTAAGTCATACCATCAACTGGATGTTGGCATTTTCTTTTATGACATGACAAATACAATGCTGGCAGCTTGTGAATGCTATGGGTTATATAATACATTTTGATCATTGTCAATTTGTCTACTTTTGTTGTTCACCATTATATACTACACCTGTCAGTGGATGATCATGTTTCTAAATGCATTGATATATTTTGCTCATCTCTGCAGGATCAGGCATTCTCCATAGCAGTAGTGAATGGAAAGATCGTAGTCTCTGCCAATGCTGGTGAAGGTGCCACTGTGATGAAGAGTGAAGTAGATAGATACAGTGATGGCAGATGGCATTATCTCTCCATTGTGAAGTCTGGCAGAAAGTGAGTTTTTCTATGCCTCTGCATACAAAGTATGCCTAAGTATGCTGGGAGGCATAGTTTTTGGCCTGTCTATTGGTCTGTCTGTCCTTATGTCCGTGATACATCCCACAGTTTTCATCAGAAGCTTCTGGAACTTCGTAGACATGCTTAATATGGTTCGAACATATGCATGCACTATTTATGAGATGAAATATTAATTTGTCATAATTAAACATTTTAAACTTTGCCAATTTTCTGCAACTATTGTAGTAAAAAAAAGTCCCAGAGTTTTCACTGGATACTTCTACAACTTTGTAAACCTATTTAAGATTGTACATATAAGATAAGATATTTGATTTAACGAGCTCCCCTGGGTTTTTACCCCTCGGCCAAAATTTGGCCGAAGGGTATTGTCATGTACGTCTGTCCGTCCGTCCGTCCGTCACACCTTTCTCGTTACCAAGATATCTTCAGAACGACTTACCCTAGGCACACCAAACCTGCAGTGCACATCCGTATGCGCGTGACGCAAAACCCTATTGAATCTGGACCTGATTGGTTGGAAACTTTGGCGGCCATCTTTAATTTATGCGAAACCATCACAGCTTTCTCGTTACCAAGATATCTTTAGAACGACTTACCCTAGGTACACCAAACTTGCACTGCACATCCATATGCTCATGACCCAGAACCCTATTGAATCTGGACCTGATTGGTTGGAAACTTTGGCGGCCATATTTAATTTATGCAAAATCATTAATCTTGTGTATCTTAGGTACCATTTCACTGTTCCGTGTGTGAACTTGGTATAGATCATCGATGCATCAAGAAACTTCAAAGGAATGACCAAACCAGTTTCCCTGATTCGGTGGAAACCTTGGTGGCCATCTTTAATTTATGCAAAATCTTTGATGATGTATATCTTTGATACCATTTCAGTGTTCTATATGAAACTTGGTATACAGCATCCATGTATCAAGACACTTGCAATGAATAACCACATCAGTTTCTCTGAGTGGTGGGAAGGATGGGCGGCCATCTTTAATTTATGCGAAATCATTAATGATCTCTATCTCTGATAATTTTCAAATGCTCTATGACAAAATTTGGTATACATCATCGATGCATCAACAGACTTATGTAATGAATACCGACTTCTCTGATTGGACATAAACCTTAGAGGCCATTTCTAATGGCAAATTTTTCATAATCTGTATATTTGTCACTTGACTGCTTGGTGTTCCTGAAGTCTTGCTTCAAATTGAATACATTATGAATGGCTGGCGCCCAGAGCCGAGGGGTTTTCAGATGCGCAGCTTCGTATTTTTATTGTCGTCATCATGTACGGCTGTCCGTCCGTCCGTTACCGCGATATCTACAGAACTGTTTCATGCATGGCAACCAAACTTGTTACATCTATTTATCTTCACGTAAATCAGAAGCCTATCGAAAATGAGTCATCTCGGACAATATTTTGCAGAGTTATGCCCCTTTTTACAAATAAAAATCCATTTATGATTTGTTATTGTGATAATTTCAGAACCGTTCCATATGCAACATCCTAACGTGATACAGTTGTTTCTCTTGACCTGAACTAGATGCCTATCGAAAATGAGTCGTGTCAGAAAGTATTTTGTCTAATCCTCTAGTCTAAAGTAGAGTAGTGGTCCTTGGCTCGCCTTGCTGAATACTGGGGAAACTTTCCCCAACCCCGGTTTTGCCACTCCTGTATATTGACCATATTCATGTGAAATCGGCCAGTCTTAACGAATTTCAGGTAATTATTATTATGCCCCCCCTCTAACCAGAGGGGGGGCATATAGCGATCGCTTTGTCCGTCCGTCTGTCCGTCCGAATTTCTTGTCCGGGCAATATCTCGGTTAATATTTGATGGACAGGATCGAAACTTGCATGGAATGTGGCCAGTGGCTCGTAGTTGTGCATCGTGGAGTTTTTTCCGAGTTCCGGTATAATTTTCAAGAGTTATGGCCCTTTTTCTGAAATCTCTGTGGATGGGACTTGTCCGGGCTGGATCTTGGTTAATATTGTATGGACAAGTATGAAATTTGCATGATATGTGGTCAATGACCCACAGTTGTGCAGCGTAAAGTTTCTCCACGTTTCGCTTATATTTTCAAGAGTTATGGCCCTTTGTTCCTGAATTCTCCGTGAATTGGGACTTGTCCGGGCTGGATCTCGGTTAATATTCTATGGACAATTATGAAATTTGCAGGATGTGTGGTCAGTGCCCTGTAGTTGTGCAGCGTGAATTTTCTCCGCGTTTCGCATATATTTTCAAGAGTTATGGCCCTTTTTTCTTCAAATCTTTGTGAATTGGAACTTGTCCGGGCTGGATCTCGGTGAATATTGCATGAACAATTATGAAATTTGCAGGATATGTGATCAGTGCCCTGTAGTTGTGCAGCGTGAAGTTTCTCTGTGTTTCGCATATATTTTCAAGAGTTATGGCCCTTTTTTCTTCAAATCTTTGTGAATTGGAACTTGTCCGGGCTGGATCTCGGTGAATATTGTATGAACAATTATGAAATTTGCAGGATATGTGATCAGTGCCCTGTAGTTGTGCAGCGTGAAGTTTGTCCACATTTCGCCTATATTTTCAAGAGTTATGGCCCTTTTTTCTTCAAATCTTTGTGAATTGGGATTTGTGGGGCTGGATCTCGGTTAATATTGTATGAACAAGTATGAAATACGCATGATATGTGGTCAGTGACCCATAGGTGTGTAGCGTGAAGTTTCTCTGTTTTCGGTTATATTTTCAAGAGTTATGGCCCTTTGTTTAAACCTAAGTGAATGGGATATATTTATTTGTCCAAGCTGGATCTCAGTCCAATAAAGAACAGAACAATGGCGGGGCAGTGTCGGATTAAAGTGGAAGGGGGGGGCATACAATTGAGCAATCTCTGATTGCTTCCTTCCTGTGTTATTTTTCCATCTGTATTCCAAGAATAAATTCTAATTTATATTCCAAGAACAAATTCTGATGCTACTTCTGCATCCACAATTGAACTGAACAAAAAATCTGCCATAGTTCAGTAGGCGACATTCACTGATTCTGCAGGGTGAGACAGTCGAGTTTTCTGAATGCCCTCTTCATTTTTGATCGTTTTTCTCTGACTTGATCACCACTAGATTCCGTGATTGAGTCTACCCTTTGGCTGAGCTGTCCAGATTTGTATTGAACACCTGCAAATGAGTGATATTCCATCCATTTTCAACAAGAACAGAGCAAACTTTATTTCCGGAATTCGGCAACAATGTGTTTATTGTTGTTGTGATGCAGATCAGAAGAGTGACTGTCTCCAACATAAAAGCGGAACTCAAATGTTGTAAGTTTAGAACAGATATCATTGTTTATACAATTGTCAAAAATATGGTCCTGATGTAAATCTTTTGTAAATTTTTCCAGGTTGATGATGAACATAGATGACAAGGAAATTGTAGAGAAACGCGCTGACGGGGTCAGTGACTCGATCAATTCCGACCTACCTCTCTACTTCGGTGGCATTCCTCAAACATTCAAGGTAGATGGACCAGCGCGTATTCTGGTGGGCTGTATAGGAGACGTCACAATCAAGGGGAAGTAAGTAGGCTTGACAATTCTATTGATATTTGAAGTGGAAAAACTAATTTTTTACTCCTCAGCCCTACGGGCTCAGGAGTATTGTTATGGCCCTGGGGATGTCTGTCCGTCTGTCCGAGCCGTAACTCAATAACTATTGCAAGGAAGTTCATGAAAGTTACAGGTTATGATCCTTTTATTTTTTACCTGTGCCTTTGTGACTTTCAGGTCTAACCGGTCATTAATAATTTTTTTACAATTTTTTTTATTTTTCTACCATTTTCCAGTCTTCTAAAAACGGATCTACAAGTATGCATACATTAGCCCTACTTTTATACTGATTTACATACTCTTACTAGCATGTAGCCAATCAAGAGCTTCATAGTAAAGTTGTATGTCAGCCATTGGTTCAGTGTAGTGAATGATTGGTCATTGGTTTGGTCTAGAAGTCTATATTCCTCTGCATATTCAGCAGTACGGTATTGCCGTATCCCGAGACAAATTACTTGCGGAAAACGCATGGGCGCCCAAAATAAAATCCGCCCAAAATAACAAATGTAAAAATTAAGAAAACCTGTGTTTTTGCATTAAAGCTTCCCTTCTATTACAAACCGCCATTATTCTCCTGTGGAGATCTCGCTTGCGAAAGAATTAAAAGAGTTAACTCCTGGGTCACCCAGGCAACGTGTTCCACGCATGCGCCCTCTGATCCCTGATTCTTCATATTTTCCTTTTGCAAGCCAGCATAGCTGACGTGTTGGAAGATCTCTGCTGTGATTTATTATAAATCTAGCGTAGTAAAAGTACATTTAGAGTAGGAGGTATTGGTAAGCATTGTGTCGGATGTAGCCACTCCTTCGTGACGGCATTCTGATCGTCGTACGATTTGCCAAACTTCCAGGTCACTCGCAGATCCACACTCGTCTTGCCATCTTTGCTCACCTCAAATCTGTACACAAAGCAATCCGTGCGGCGAATGCGTGGACTGGGACGAGGCACTTTGGAATAGATACTCTACCTTCATGCGGTCTATGGCGATAGCTACATTTGTAAACGTCGTTTGACTGAAGGGGAAAAGAAGAGCTGTGGCCCAGCGTTTCTTGCAGGGAATTCAAGCTTCAATTTTGAATCTCAGTCCCATAGATTCGACGACCGTACCAACGGTAGTAAAGGCCCCCGGCACAGTACAGAGACGTTTTTTTGTCTGGAGATCATACCGAAACAGAACCCAAACAGAGGATGACAGCCCACGTCAAACTTTCAGACCCGGATCCTGTACATTTGGATATTTTTTCATCCCGGACCCGGACATCTTCATCCCGAAGTCCGGTCGAACTGGAGATGGATTTAGCTCCGAAGTCGGACCCTTCTACAACTAAATTACAGAAAATGGCCACGGTACAGCACAAGACCCGAGCTCTGGAACATCAACTTCCCGATAAATCAAGCCGGAATGCGGACCGGGGCCCGGATAACCGAGAACATTCCCGTAATCCGGACACCCGACCTACGGAAGACCGGAACGGTCATCGAAGCCACTCAGCCCGGAGTTCTGATCATCATCATTCTAGGGATAAAGATCACCTTCCCCATCCGGGACGTCGCTCCCGTAGCCCCGGACGTCGGCGTATCGAAAACACGGATTGGGAGAGGAACCAGAATCCGGACTCGGACTCTCGTCGTGATCATCACTATTCTCGGGTAGAAGTCGGGAATCCCGAGAGAGATTTATTCGGATGAGTCCCCGTTATCAACCACGTTCCCATAGTCCACCAAGATATCGGTGTCATAATTAAGATCAAATGGACATTTAGGGGAATCAAAACAGCAAATGACCACCACCATATGTCTTCAGCTACTCAAATTTGAAATATTCAAGATATCTGGCAAAGTATTAGAAGAACAAATGACATGCCGGGTTGGGGGGGGTTAAAAAAAGTAATTAACTTTTCAAATATTCTAGAAAGTTGAATTCAAAATGTACACAAGAACTTTCAATTTTATCTAAAAACTGAGGACACCTATTCCCTGTATTAAAATAGTTTTGTTAAAAAAAAATATATAAAAAAAAATATGAAGATTTTGCATATGGAAAAACAAGTAACTTAATTTAAATAAATAATGAAGAAATTAATTATTACAATAACTGTAAGAATATTCCGTTGAGAGAACGATATTAGAATTATTTTTCGAAGATCATAACACGTATATGGTCAATACAGCTGGAAAACTGAAGACCATAAATCTGATGCAGGAAGTTACTACTCAATTACCTCCCTTGAGCGAGTCAGCGGGAACAGGGTTGGCAAACTACCAGTGTGTTTTCATACCCCAACGAATTTAGGAAGCAAGGTACTGGGAGATTATAGGAATCGGGTTCATAGGAAAGCGTCAAAATATATATTTCTAGAAGGGCTGAAAAGCTTGAACAGGTTTGCATCTTGCACAATGCGTAAAACAAAGTTCTTACACTAAAAGAAATAGTTTTAAAGCTTTTTCTTCTTGGTAACCTTGTTTTTGTCTTTTAAATTATTTTTGTTCTTCTTTTGAGTAAGCTGAACTTAGTAGATGTGTCTTAAGTGCTCAGTTGTTGATTGTGAGGGTTTGCTAGTTTCTAGTTCAAAATATGTTATCTGCTAAACCAGAGACTATGAGATGGTAACTCTGTTTTTGGACGGATTGCGAAGTATACATAGTTCATAGTGTAGAGAAACGGTCAGTTTAACCCCCTGGAGCCAGCAAAACTTTCATGTTGGCCATC
The DNA here is from genome assembly GCA_036873755.1 of Hanleya hanleyi. Lineage (NCBI taxonomy): Eukaryota > Metazoa > Mollusca > Polyplacophora > Lepidopleurida > Hanleyidae > Hanleya > Hanleya hanleyi. Next base: position 32,622 of record JAVTVY010055013.1, on the reverse strand, counting down.
CCAAACTGGAATTTCAACCTGGCTTATTCACCTATTAGATATAGTGACCAGGGCAATTAGGACTAAAAAGCAAAACAATAAGATTTAACCATTTTTCTGATTTTAACCATTGATAAGCAAAGTTCAGTTATGTAAATTAAATATCATATTTGAGTAATAGCTTGCGTATTTTGCCAAATTCCTGTTTTCACTAATCTTGCCGCGCTGAATAGAGGTTGTGCTCCACTTAGGGTAAGGCCAGAATTAAAATCTACTTTGTTCACAGTAACCTGACTGGCCAGACAAAAACGGTAGCAACCCAAAACTCTTGACTGATTCAAATTCGATATCACTCAAAATCATTCAAAATTACGAATCAGTCGGACAATCCTAAGTTTCTGAAGTAGAATTTAGCCCTCAATGCTATTGATTTTGAGATGCTTTTGTACAAAATTGTGTTTTTCTGGCTCTTGCCTCGGCAGCTTGTGAGTCGGAACTCCCATGTGCTCGATGTGAGGAACATCAGACATTCCAGGAACTGGAAACAAGTACATGTAGTACTGTCTACTGTTTCTGAGTTTGTGGCAAAGAATTACAACATCTACGACAACATGCCTTGAGATCTTACTTTTCCAGCCTCGAGATCTTACTTTTCCAGCCTCGAGATCTTACTTTTTCAGCCTCGAGATCTTACTTTTCCAGCCTTGCTTGATTTCCTTTCATCCAGTCTGGAATTTGACATGATATGGCATTCGCACATGAATCATAGCAGAGATCTTTGGGGAGACTGGAGGCATTTGTTTATCCCTTTCAATCCAAACGCCAGCAAGAAATAAGCAAATATTTTATCTCGTGTTGGGTCGATAATACTATTAGACTAGCATACTCGACGTCTACGGAGAGATGGGCTGCGCTTGTTAAAGTATCAGATCATGAGATTAGGGCCCTCGCAGCTTCATGGCCACTGTGGTCTTATAGATCACTGACTGAAATAATGAATGCATGTTATTGGAGGTAATGACCTTTGCCTGTTTCTACCTCCGGGACATTACGCTGGCATGTGACAACCTCTATTCCATTGGGCCTATGTCCATGTGTCTAAGGCCAGCAGATTTTAACCCTGTTTTTAATGGTGAGTGTTTCTCTCTCTCACTCTCGCTCATTGAGAAAAAAAAAGTGGAGGAGAGTGTAACCATTCAAGTCAGGAAGTGGCAGTGGAACATAGTGACAAAATGTAAGGAACATTATGATACCACTGACTAGGATCCGCTGTTTAGGAAGATCTTTGACTTCTATTTCTGACAGCCATTGCTGTGCCTTATCACATCGTTGTTTGCCCACCATCCTATTTGTGGTATTCTATGCAATATGTGATGAAGGTGAGGTAAGTTTTCTGAGTAAGGTGTAGATCAGATGGAAGAGGAAGTTAGTAGGGCACATGCGTGGGGCTACCGGCCAACTCGGTCAGTTTGTTACGAAATCGCTCATTCTAAGTCGGGGCCCTATTTACATCCCTCCAAGGCGGAGAGGTTCTCTGAGCTTTGCATAGTTCATGATAGTGAAGATCTGCAGACTTGAAGTTTGAAAGGTTTCACACAGTTGTTTAGTGAAATGAAACTTATCTGACTTAATTATTTAATAAACAAACTGATAAACCATTTGTGTCTGATTCTGTATCCCTCTTTTCTTTTCTTACAGATTTGTGAACTTTGCTGCCTTGTCGTCCGCAGCTATTCAAGGAGCATCACTTGCTGGGTGCGAGTTGCCAGACCCCTTACCTCCCGGGGTCACCTTTGGTCCAGGGGACCTCTCTCCAGGTGGGCAGATTTTCACCAGATTACTAGGATTAATGCCCTAATAATTCAATCATCCTATTAATAGTTAATCGCCCCAGATTTTAAGTTTCATTAACTTGGTTATAATTGAGCAATATCTATTAGAGAGGAAATACTCTTGCTATGATTCAATTGTTAGATTGTATACAGTAATTGCCAGATGAAATTTGTATTAATTGGGTGTTTAAGGCAATCGAGTTAATCAGTAACTTTTATAATTATCCAAATTAGGCCTCCACTGACTAATACAGAACGGAACAATGGCAGGGCAGTGTCAGATTAAAGCAGAAGGGAGGGGGGGGAGGGGGCATGCAATTGAGCAATCTCTGATTGCGTCCTTCCTGTGTTGAGAGAAGCTAATGGTATTATTAGGTTTTATGCAGTAATTGTGAGAAGAGAAAGGTTATTTTAGGGTCTATACAGTAATTGAGAGAAGAGAATGGTATTATTAGGATGTATACAGTAATTGAGAGAAGAGAATGGTATTATTTGGGTGTATACAGTAATTGGGAGAAGAGAATGGTATTATTAGGGTGTATACAGTAATTGAGAGAAGAGAGGGTTATTATTAGGATCTGTACAGTAATTGAGAGAAGAGAATGGTATTATTAAGATGTATACAGTAATTGAGAGAAGAGAATGGTATTATTAGGATGTATACAGTAATTGAGAGAAGAGAATGGTATTATTAGGGTCTATACAGTAATTGAGAGAAGAGAATGGTATTATTAGGATGTATACAGTAATTGAGAGAAGAGAATGGTATTATTAGGGTCTATACAGTAATTGAGAGAAGAGAATGGTATTATTAGGATGTATACAGTAATTGAGAGAAGAGAAAGGTTATTTTAGGGTCTATACAGTAATTGAGAGAAGAGAATGGTATTATTAGGATGTATACAGTAATTGAGAGAAGAGAATGGTATTATTTGGGTGTATACAGTAATTGGGAGAAGAGAATGGTATTATTAGGGTGTATACAGTAATTGAGAGAAGAGAGGGTTATTATTAGGATCTATACAGTAATTGAGAGAAGAGAATGGTATTATTAAGATGTATACAGTAATTGAGAGAAGAGAATGGTATTATTAGGATGTATACAGTAATTGAGAGAAGAGAATGGTATTATTAGGGTCTATACAGTAATTGAGAGAAGAGAATGGTATTATTAGGATGTATACAGTAATTGAGAGAAGAGAATGGTATTATTAGGGTCTATACAGTAATTGAGAGAAGAGAATGGTATTATTAGGATGTATACAGTAATTGAGAGAAGAGAATGGTATTATTAGGATGTAGAGAAGAGAATGGTATTATTAGGATGTAGAGAAGAGAATGGTATTATTAGGGTCTATACAGTAATTGAGAGAAGAGAATGGTATTATTAGGATGTACACAGTAATTGAGAGAGGAGAATGGTATTATTAGGATGTATACAGTAATTGAGAGAAGAGAATGATATTATTAGGATGTATACAGTAATTGAGAGAAGAGAATGGTATTATTAGGGTCTATACAGTAATTGAGAGAAGAGAATGGTATTATTAGGATGTATACAGTAATTGAGAGAAGAGAATGGTATTATTAGGGTCTATACAGTAATTGAGAGAAGAGAATGGTATTATTAGGATGTATACAGTAATTGAGAGAAGAGAATGGTATTATTAGGATGTAGAGAAGAGAATGGTATTATTAGGATGTAGAGAAGAGAATGGTATTATTAGGGTCTATACAGTAATTGAGAGAAGAGAATGGTATTATTAGGATGTACACAGTAATTGAGAGAGGAGAATGGTATTATTAGGATGTATACAGTAATTGAGAGAAGAGAATGGTATTAGGATGTATACAGTAATTGAGAGAAGAGAATGGTATTATTAGGATGTAGAGAAGAGAATGGTATTATTAGGATGTAGAGAAGAGAATGGTATTATTAGGGTCTATACAGTAATTGAGAGAAGAGAATGGTATTAGGATGTATACAGTAATTGGAGAGAATAGTGAGAATGGTATTATTAGGATGTATACAGTAATTTGAGAGAAGAGAATGGTATTATTAGGATGTATGGGCAGTACTGAGATAGGCAGGAATGGTATTATTAGGATGTATACAGTAATTGAGAGAGGAGAATGGTATTATTAGGATGTATACAGTAATTGAGAGAAGAGAATGGTATTATTAGGGTCTATACAGTAATTGAGAGAAGAGAATGGTATTATTAGGATGTATACAGTAATTGAGAGAAGAGAATGCATTGGTATTATTAGATGTAAGAGGTTGAGAGAATGGTATTAGGATGTAGAGAAGAGAATGGTATTATTAGGGTCTATACAGTAATTGAGAGAAGAGAAATTTGGTATTATTAGGGATGTGTCATTGTAATTGAGAGAGGAGAATGGTATTATTAGGGATGTATACAGTAATTGAGAGAAGAGAATGGTATTATTAGGATGTATACAGTAAATGAGAGAGAAGTAGAATGGTATTATTAGGGATGTAGAGAAGAGAATGGTATTATTAGGATGTAGAAGAGAATGGTATTATTAGGGTCTATACAGTAATTGAGAGAAGAGAATGGTATTATTAGGATGTACACAGTAATTGAGAGAGGAGAATGGTATTATTAGGATGTATACAGTAATTGAGAGAAGAGAATGGTATTATTAGGATGTATACAGTAATTGAGAGAAGAGAATGGTATTATTAGGGTCTATACAGTAATTGAGAGAAGAGAATGGTATTATTAGGATGTATACAGTAATTGAGAGAAGAGAATGGTATTATTAGGATGTATACAGTAATTGAGAGAAGAGAATGGTTTTATTAGGGTGTATACAGTAATTGAGAGAAGAGAATGGTATTATTTGGGTGTTTACAGTAATTGAGAGAAGATAATGGTATTGTTAGGGTGTATACAGTAATTGTGAGAAGAGAATGATATTCAGCAATTTTGGAATTGCTGATCTGAAAATTGATTGATCTTTGTGTGCTTTGAAGTTTTTAGAGGAACAACACCCATCCCCTTGCCTCCTGGAGAATGTAAACTTCCCACGGATCCTGTCGTCAATGGTGTCTTAGGGTCGATAGCAGGAACAAGATATGGACTGAGTGCCCAAAGTAGGGAAGAGTTCCAGAGATTACCAGCGAACTTCAGGAGGAGGTATATTAGATTATATTATACTTGATCAAAGGGAGGTATATTAGATAACACGTAACAATTCACACATGAGGCTGGACCTAAATGATCATGCAACAGTCGTGGCACAAGTACCTAATATGAAGTAACTATTGTGACAAGTAACTAATAAGATGCATCAAGTAACAAACATGATTTAACAAATGACACAAGTAAGAAATGAGGTCATGAATGACATATGTGGCAAACATGATGCAACAAGTATGCCACATGTAATCGATATGACAGTGACACAAGTGACAAATATGATGTTACAACTGTGCAGGGATTCCGCTAGGGTCTATTTGGGTCCGTCAACGGACCCATTCCCCCCACTGAATGAAATAAAAATTCCCCTTTTGGTCCACTTGTTAGAGCATTTCCACAAAGTGGATGCTCTTATGTTTTCATGAGAAACGGCTCCGCCGGATCCGCCGCCGCCGCGGCCGCCGCGACTTTAAACGTGAATATCTCTGAAACCGTTAAATATTTTCGGGTCAGACTTGGTGTACTATCTCTTTAGGCCTGGGAAATTTGTCTGGTTGTGTTTCGATACCCGCTGCTCACCACTAGGTGGCGTTGTAGTCAGAGCATAGGTAAACCTTTCTCTGACGATTTCGTCTGAACGGCTTGTCTGATTTCTTTGAAATTTTATTACAATGGTCTTGAACGATAGTCAATGTGCTGAAAAGGTTTTGGTGTAGCTGGCATGATTATAAAGGCAAGTTTTTTGCGTCTCAAAAAAAAAAGTGTTTCGTCAAATGAAAATTCACAGTTTTGCTTGGAGAAATATTTAAAAACTGTTCTATTCTAGGTTGCCAAGCATAAATATAGGATTGCCGACATGATAATTCCCTTTCCGTGCGAATCAAATTGCCATTTAAATGAAAAATCTCATTTATCTGACAATGTCGAAACCTCAATAACCATTATCACGATTAAAGTTTTTTCCATTAAACTTTTATGTGCCATCTCCCTAGGGCTTTAGATTTCACCCGCTTGTTTTTCGTGGCATTTGGTCATCACTAGATGGCACTATAGACATGAATGCAGGTAAACATGTGTAACATCATCTGAACAATGTGTTCGGGTATAATGATCTTGCAAGATAGGCAAAGAACTGACAAGATTTTGGTGGTGTTGACGAATCATGGAGACTCAATTTTTGTATTTCAAAATAAGATTTTCTTTTCACAAAAATGGAAATTTGCTTCTTAATCAGGGAAAAGTAATTGTGTTTTGCTGAACATCATCATAGCATTCCCAGTGTTATAACTTACATCTCTTGTGAGCCAAATGGCCATTTTTTTTAAATATATGAAATTCTCACGACTTAAGTCCATTATCTACTTTCCCCAGGCCACATCTGTGGATTTAGCTGCATCATGTAGGTTGTTGATATTGTTTATCATTGGATGGCACGAAAGATAGTAAATGTTTTTAGCACAATTTATTGGCATTTAATCTGTTTATGAAGTTTATTATAGTCAGACAAAGGCCTGAAAGTTTGTTTTTTTTGATTGAAATTGAAGGACCACCTCTCATACGGATTTTGCAGCCCATCAACATAATGTTTGATTTATATCTCCTTATACAGTCTTTTTTCAATTACTAATTTTATTAACAGTATTGTCTTAAAATGGATTGAAAGGACATTGGTGCTGTTAGCGCTGGCATAATCATGTGGCATAGGGTAAAGTCAGCTAAATACATCTTAGTCTAGGCTGCAGGAGTGGATGGTCAGTATGGAGAATTTAAGGATTCAAGTGAGCTTGAACTCAGGCCATTATATTCTGCTCTACCTGTCAGGCCTCATATTGAGGCCTGTAGGTTGACTTTTCTGGTAATAAAACCTGTAATGGTTCACTTATTGCATAATGCAATTTACATAAGTGGACTAGTACACCCCTTGTGTCAACAAAGTAAACACTTCATTTCCAGAATTAGTGTCATTTCTCTCCCCATTACTGATATAATAATTTGATCCTGTTCCCAAGTCCATTTCTTTATCTCCAGTGGCTGTGAAGGCTTGGGCTTCCAGATGTCTGGGGATGCATTCTGGCCAGTTTTCAATGAATAAAATCACAAATTATCACCCAGTTAATGCTTTTGAACATACTGTTGCATTTTGACAGCATAATTACAAATGCTGATAATTATTTCTTGAACTGAAAAAGTAGAAAGATTTTTGAAGTGAAACTAATACATACCTGCTATATGGCACAATCCACCTGGGAAATTTTTACATGTATATCTAATTGAAGTAATCCATTGGAACCACTGATGATTTTCCAATAATAGAGAAGAAAAGCAACTCCAAGTAGGGATGACAATTTCATTCTGTATATTTCACTGTTAGTTATAGTATCTTCAGCAGTGAGCAAAGTTACAAACAGCTCCATATGTGCAGTATATACAAGGCATAACGTGATCTTAGCCAATACACATTTATGAATAGGTGAGCCAGTAAATTATGTCATGCTAACATTTTCAGAAATTTGTTAAATGTTAAGCGATGACCTGATAGCGATCTACAAATGGTGTGATTCAGGTAATACAATACACACTCTAATTGATGAAAACAATACATAATCTTCTTATCTGGCAAGAACTAAGTAAACTGCACAAATGAATAAAGTATGGTGATGTAGTGGGTATGTACCTACATTGAATATTTCTACATGTCATGAAGTTTGGATAAGGACTGTCATTTTAAGATAAAAAAGGTATAATTTTCTTGGCAATCCACATCAGAATTGATGGAATCCTACAAATGTAACTCGCATGTGTCATAATTGTATATTCCCATGCGAGTTACAACAATTGTGGAGTGTGTATTGTAACACGTGCGATTCACATGCGAGTTACAACAATTGTGGAGTGTGTATTGTAACACCTGAATCACACTATTTGTAGATCGCTGACAGGTCATCGCTTAACATTTAATAATTTCTGAAAATGACGGCATTTTAATATCCGTCCAACTTGACTGATATAATTTACTGGCTCACTATACATAAATGTGTATTGGCTAAGGTCACATTATGCCTTGTATATATACTGTGCATATGAAGCTGTTTGTAACTTTGTTCAATGCTTAAGATGCTGGAACTAATAGCGAAATATATTAGGAAATTATTAAAAATATTTGTTTTTGTGTCAGTAGATATATTAGATGGACACAATGTGTCACATACCAAAATGTAGTTCAAGGTCAAAGGTCAAGGTCACTGTGACCCCAAAATCGTGAAATTGTTAAAAATCATGATTTTTTGTGTCCATTGAGAAATTGAGGGGAGACGGTTTGTCATGTACATTTGTACCAAAATTTAGGTCAAGGTCACTGTGACCCCAAAATCAGGAAATCATTAAAAATCAGGATTTTTTGTGTGCATTGATAGATTGAGGGAAGACGATGTGTTGTGTACCAAAATTGAGGTCAAGGTCACTGTGACCCCAAAATCAAGAAATCATTAAAAGTCACATTTTCATATGCCTGTCGAAGACGAGGTCATGTAATGCGATGTTGCGTTCTGTCCATTCATCCATTAACATTTGTTGTCCATGCGATAGCTCTAGTTTCAAGGTATGGATTGGTACCCCATACATTTACTAATTTAACGGGCAGAGGAGTCCTTTATGAACTTCACACCTGTTTATTAACTCAAGAACAAAGGTTTACTTCATCACTTTCTTCTTCCTTCATGAAAAATTCTCTCGTCTGAAAGGAATCCATTTGCAGGAAAACTACTATTTTCTTGTGTTTGATTTTTGTCTATTTCAGTGTGGGATATGTGAGCTCTCAGCTCTTGCTTCAAGGTCAACTAGTTATCAAGAGTTAAACTCATTTTAGTTTATCATTCAATATAAGATGTGATATATGTTACATTCTCATAAGCAAAAAATTGTAGACCTTTCTCTGGATTGCTAGATCAATTGGAATCAAGGCTATTAAACAACCTTGAAATTTGAACCAATGTAATTCCAGATTATGATATACGGGCGTATATTGAAGCCCCTTGGGCTCTTGTTTAATGTTGGTGGGCCTATTAAACGCAAAATAAATTTGGTGTTGCCTCACACTGGGTTTCGCCCATTGGTGAAGAAACACCTTCTCAGAGGTACTTCTACCAGTGATGATTCCTGATTGCTCATCCTGATTGCTCATCCTCCATGTGCCCCACACACTGTCCTGTCCTAAAAAAAATTGCCACCCCTAATAGGGAGTGTGCCCAAATTGGAGAGATCTAAAACCCTGTGAGTACCAAATTATGTGTTACAAAATTATCTGGGGAAATGCTCTTCGCCCGTTTTTCAAACGAGCTTTCATTAAGAAGTAAAATTGTAGCTAAAGGTTTAAAATGTTACTTTTTTCCCTCCAAGTCTTCCCTTCGTGAATATCAATGAAAACACATTTGGAAATTCACATTGAAAAGACGGCAATTGCCGGAATTAGGACAATGACCTGACGGTTCTCTGGAGCACGTGGAAAATTTCCCGCTTCCCGAGGTATTTCCAGCTAACAGTCTGCGACTACAGTCTGTCCATCCAGCCAGATACCGTATCTTGTGTTTAGTACTCTTCCAGCGCAGGCCGCGGAAATGAAAGTAGAAGCTCTGGAAGGTCAAGTTAACAACTGTCACCATTAGGGTATATTATTAGATCATCTGAGGGCATAATTTTGTTTGCCATGATGTTTTTCAGTTTTCAGTTCATGTCGACATGTGCTCTCCCATGGAGAGGCGCGAAGCAGAATGAATGCCTGGTAGAGCTTGGTGCTCTCCACCACGTCCGCGTATCGACTCGGTTAGCGACCGTCCCGGAAGATTTCTGCTTCCAAGTTCAAATTATCACGGTAATACATACGTAGCAAAGAGTGTAAATAGACTTTAAACAGACGTTCCTGCTGTTAATCTATATTATAAAATCCATCTCTAGACGCTCTCTCAGGCCATCAATTTAAACGGCAATTATCAAAAATCTTCTGCCGACGCGAGGGGGGAAATCCCCCTCTCGGACTCTCCCCCCTTCGGTCGCTACGCTCCCTCAGACTTGGTCGCTTCGCTCCCTCGTATTTGCGGACCCAGAATTTTTTTTCTGGCGGAATCCCTGACTGTGACATGACATAACAAATACAATTGACATTAGGTAACAACTAGGATGTGACAACTGACATTAGGTAACAAATAGGATGTAACAATTGACATTAGGTAACAAATAAGATGTAACAACTAGGATGTGACAATTGACGTAAATTTAGGTAACAAATAGGATGTCAAAACTGTGACATTAGGTAAAAAATAGGATGTCAGTTAGGCCAGACCAATTTTTAATCTTGGAGAGCGGGCCCGCCGACTTAGAAAACGCCAAAAGTGAAAAAAAGAAAAATCGAAAATCAGCATTTTTTTTTTTTTTACAGCCGCCGAAATCGTGAATTTGTGGCCTGGGCAGATAAAAAAAATAAAATACAGCAATATTCATCAACCCATTTATTTCGTTTCGAACATCTAGAACTAATTTTTGCCATAAAACGCCAAAGAAAACAAACCGAATAGAAAATGGTCCCGTCCATGCCGCCATCGTCAGTGTAAAAATCAATCACATGACAGGGCATATAATCTACCTATGTTCCAGGGGCCGATATTCGGCCCCGTTCCCCAAGCCTCTTTTCCCAATTTGCAGGATTAAATTTCCCAATTGTAGTCAAAATTCTCAAACGTTCCAAGTCTCAATTGAAGTTTCAGGTGTAGGTTTTCAGAGTCAGAAAAAAGCAAATTTGTTTTCGAAAAGTGTCTGACCAAATCGAACACTTACTGTGTTTCTCAGCACAATTTCTTGAGGAATTTCACTAATTTAGCCCTTGCTAGGCATGTAGAAAGTGATGTGCCCTCCTGAGGCAGATTGTTGTATACTTTATTGTCCAAATAATTCGCCAGCAAACACTTGAAAAGAAATAATACTTTCACTTTCAAGACGTCGAGAGCCAGTCATGTTGGTTCAGTGTTACAGAAATTGGACTGGAGCCTTCTGATTGGTTGAAATTCTACTCAGAGTTGACTAAGGGACACAACTCTCGTAAGTCTACAGTACTGATACCCTCAGAGCTATATAACATACACCATGACATTGTAGCTTTAATTTGTGAATGTAAAGTGTAAAACTTAACTTTACTTGATGCTTTCTGTCTAGAATATATTGAAGTGTTCATTCACACATATTGAAGCATTAAATAAATATTTTAACATTATGCAATTCTCACATTAGGGTTGAAAATTTGCCAAATTCCCATTTTGGAAAAAAAAATCATTGTGTTCAATGATGATTTTTCTTGCAATATTCGGGTATAAATTATTCTGCTTCATCTTAATTTCATGTATCAATGTAGGTATCAATGCATTCAAGTTAGAAATAAAGCTATGAATTGACAAATTAAATTGGACAGTATGGTACAGAAGTCCAGAAATTAATTTTAACACCACTAAATTTCATTCAACAAGACTCATTTTCTCAGTAAAGAAATTCAATTCACTGATTTGATATTACAACTAGATTTTGATAGCATTTTTCCAAGATGCAAGCATTCACTGCCAGTTTTGCGACAAAAGTTGGAATTCCAAGTTGGAATAAAGCTGCAATTTTTCCCAAAATTAGCTTGTTTCGTGCTTCAATTTCCCAAACCAGTTGCCAGCAGGCCCCTTCCCAAAAACTGTGGATTATGCCCTGCATGATGGGGAACATATATGTTGGGGAGCAGTGGTTGTCCTCAGTGTTGGCTGAAATCAGATGTAAGGACAAAGCCAGGACAAGCAGTGGCCAGTTGTCAAAGGCAGCCATGATCATGTGACAGTGGTTATCACTGTGGCTATATGAGCATCGCAGCGTTTGGCGGTCTTGATGCTGATTGGTTCACTTGTCCCTACATCGGTGGTAAACAAGATGGCTGTGAATTTAGCCAGTAAATAGACTTAATTTTCATATGAAAATGAAGTGATTCCTGTTATGTCTTCATATTCGAAATATCATAAAAACTTTGGCAGGGCTTTGTTTTTTGTTTGTTTTTTTTTTTTTTTTCTCTCCTCCCTCCTACTTAGCATTTTCATCCCAGTGGCCCGCTATCCAAGATTAAAAATTGGTCTGGCCTTAGGTAACAAATAACATGTCACAACTGTGAAATTAGGTAACAAATAGCAGATCACAACTGTGACATTCGGTAACAAATAGGATGTCGCAACTGTGACAGAAGTGATGAATATAAAGTAGCAACTGTGACACTGACAACAAATAATAACAACAAATAGTTGTGATAGTAACAAATATGGAGTAAAAAGTGTGCCACAGGTAGCCTATATTATGCAGCAACTGTGAACATGGAGAAACTGGTACAAAAGTATGAGGCAGCTGTGACACAAGTATCAAATATAAAGGTCGATACTTCATGTAGGATCTATTGTCTGGGTCTTTGTGTCGCTGAAAAGACACAGGTCTGGACACATTGTTGTCCCCAGACTTGGCTATTGTATGCATTGTCTCGTGATTCTTACATGAAGTATGAACCAGTATAAAGCAGTGGGGAAAACCGAAGTATAATAAGAAGTATCATTTGAATGTTTAATGTTGGATTTGTTTTCCAGAGGACAGTTCAGTTTTGAGTTCCGTACCACAGCAGTGAATGGGTTAATGTTTTATCTAGCAGACAAGGATCATAATGACTTTGTAGCAGTCTACCTCGTTAATGGTCAAGTGACCTATGCATTTGACTGTGGCAGTGGTCCTGCTAGATTGGTCAGTCCGAAGACATATAATGATGGTCAATGGCACACGGTAAGTAACCTTGTACCTGTCCATATTAGATTATATTTCAGTCGTTTTTTTTGTTCCCCGATACTTAGTGGGGGGGGGCCAGTTTGTGATTCCGTAAGATTGCCTTTTCCGGACAATAACTCGAGAACGATTTAATCGATTGACTTCAAACTTGGGACTTAATCCAATATGGCCACCCTCGGCCATATTGGATTTTAGGTAGTTGAATCTTTTCCGGACAATAACTCGAGAATGATTCAGCTGATCTACTTCGTACCTGGAGAGTGCGTTGACATTGCTGAGACAATGATTGGGATCTGCATAACCCAATATGGCCACTGTCAGCCATATTGGATTTTATTGGATTTTAAGCGGTTTGATCTTGTCCAGACCAAAACATGGAGTACGATTCAACTGATTGATACACTTCAAACTTGGGGAGTGCCTTGACATTTGTGAGAGGATGGTTGGGATTGTGTTTCATGGACGTGCATAAACCAATATGGCGGTGAATCAGCCATGAATCAGCGATATTGGATTATGTTGCATTTTGAGCAGTTGGATCTTGTCCGTACAATAACTTAGAACGATTCAACTGAACAACTTCAAACTTGAAGAGTGGCCTGACATCGAAGGAGAGTTGAGATTGCTTTTCAGTCGCCTGTGTAATCCAAGATTACTGTCCACCATCTTGGATTCAAGTAGTTTGATCATGTGTGGACAATAACTCAAGAACTATTGAACCGATCGATCGTGGGATGTGTGGCTCATCTGAGACAGACCTCCATTTTCAAAATCATACTCTCAGTCTATTGCTATGGGATATCATCGACCAATACAATTTGAAGATAGAGGTCCGGCCATGTCCCCCACAGCAGCAAAGTTCTGGTGCTGCTGGCGGGTAATGTGGATCTCTATGGTAGATTATTTTTTATTCGCCTGTCCACTTTTGTTTCCATGCTAGAACTCTGTTTGGGTTCTTGGATTGTGATTATTAATGTTGAGTTGTAACATACTTGTAATTTAGTAGCAAACACTAAAGAACCCTATTGATTCTGTGGTCACATGATTGTAAAACATGAAATTATTAAAAACCATAGCTCGAGCCAATATTAACCTCATGGAGATAAAAACTCTGGGCCTTTACATTTATCCGACTTCTGTAGCCGATTTTGGCAACACCTGCTAACAAATAATCATACCGGATTTACTGACAACAAACATGATCTTCAAATGTTTTTTGGGGATGAAATCATTCAATTGACTGCATGTTTCCAGAAAATTTAGCTTTTTTGAATTGAAAAGTTGGTATTCCCTTTGATCTGGAGGACATTTGATATGAGTTATTGGCTCTCCAAGCTTAACTTGTAGTTTTGTTATAGCTTGTGCAACTGAGGTAACCATGGTGATTCAGCTGGTGATGTTGGCGAGGCATTTTTACATTGCCGGTTTTTCCATGTCCCCGACGTGACCACTGACCATCTTTAGTGTGCATCTTTAGTGTGCGAAACCTCAATCACCACATAAACGTAAAGGCCATTTATCTATTGATTTTGTTGTCAAAACGTCGAGGGCACTGGATAGAACACTGGAAACATTTACATATTGTTTAGTATTAAAACTACCATTACAAATGATGTTGAAATTCATACTAGTTATGCGAAGTAAATATAATAGTTCACATAAATTGTATGCCATTTGTTTTCTCTGCTATACAGGTGCAGTTCTCTCGTCGCCGTAATGAAGGAAGTCTGCTAATGGATGGTGAAACTGTTAAGAGTGGCAGGTCAAAGGGTGACAGTACCTCCATCAATGTTGCCCCACCATTTTTTGTGGGTGGTATTTCTGAAGAGGCTGCCAAGAAAGCGAAGGGCAATGTTGCAGTAAGTGATTGAGTTATTAGGGGGTTACCATAGTTATTAGGGGGTTACCATGGTTATTAGGGGGTTACCATAGTTATTAGGGGGTTACCATAGTTATTAGGGGGTTACCATAGTTATTAGGGGGTTACCATGGTTACCATAGTTATTAGGGGGTTACCATAGTTATTAGGGGGTTACCATAGTTATTAGGGGGTTACAATACAAATCACAGGAAGTTGAATCTGCCTTCATAAATCTGAGGTTGATCATATTTATCAGAACAGGAAGTTGACAAAATGGTCCAAATTGATGAATATAATCCATTATTTCTTCGCTAGTTTAACCATACAATAGGCTGATCAGATTTATTGGAACGACTAATTAAATTTTTTCCACAAAATCAGGGCTGACTGAATTTTGATGGGTTGATTAGAGGCATTACTATTTTTTGAAAGGTTCATTTCTATGCAAATTTTCATTCTGTCCATTGAAACAGAAAAACCACGAAATGGTGTAATCCCTCATGGTAGCCATTGCGGCCTATTTTCCTACGAAGTAGGCTACAGATCGCAAATTGTCCGGTAATGAGTGAGTGAGTCAGTCCATCCGAATCCTTTCGTCGGCAAAATAAGGAGAACCGTTGACATTAGAACCTTGATTTTTGGCATGAACGTGCATTAGGACATTGTTACCAGCAAGTTCTGATCTGAAATAATTCTGATTTAAATTAGATTGATAATTAACACTTCAGTATATTGTTATACATGTAGCTATATGTGGACTATAGCCTTTAACGTGTATCAGCTTCAAATTCAGGTCAAATTACCCAGAGCTAAAAATACCCTGTCCCACTGTATGTCTTTGTACCGGTTATGCTCAGGAGAATGACATAGAATAATTATTATCTTGTGCAGAGAAGGTGTTGGTCTGGAGTTGAATTACCGTAAACTACATAAATGCTACCTTTCTACTATAGTACTATATATAAAAATTTGTTGTATTGTTGGGAAAATAATGCGATTCAAAAAGTTGTTTTGATCCTGGACAAGGGCACTGAAAACCATTAAAGATATGTAAATGTATTTTCACACGTAAAGCTTGAAATCTACTGAACCTATATTATTCAATCTGTTTCCTTTAATTAAAAAATTGTAAAATTAAATCGGCGATCGTTATTTATTTTGGAATGAAGGCGCATTAGGAGACTGTTACCAACAAGTTCTGAGCTGACCTACTTTTGATGAACATTTCTGCTGATTTTTGATGAAAATCACTGGCGATTCTGACTTGGGCGATGCCCATCTTAATATAGGCAGGATTTCAACTGGGGGTGGGGATTTCCAAGAGTTCAGTTCACGTTCGAGTCCTAATGCCTACTGTACTTCGTAGGTCCTGTGACGTTAGTCACACTGCTCATGTGTCATGTAAGGAAAACACAATATGTGACTACATGTAGGGAACCTTGTTAAACCTGGAAAAACTACGGTTTGAAGATCCTTACATGATGAACTTCCCGCCATTGCACTGGTGTTTTGTTATGCCCGTTTCATAATATGGTGGGGGATGAAGTGTTATCTCTTTCTGTCATGCTGTTCATCCTTCCATACGTCCCAGAGTTTGTTTACTCACAATAAATGCTGTATGGATGATGCTTCCCCCTGAAATTTACAACAGTGATACATGGTGCCACCATCAGGGGAGAAAGTAATTCTGTATTGGGGAGAGAATGCATGACATTTCTATATAGCCCCATGAGAGTGAACATCCCAAATGCGGGGTGATGGATCTGCTTCTCTGCTTGTTGTCCCCCGCTACTTAGTAGGGGGGGATATTAGAAACACCGGTGTCCGTAATTCCGTAAGATTTTCTTGTCCGGACAATAACTCGTGAACGATTTAACCGATCAACTTCAAACTTGGGGTGTGCCTTGACATTGGCGAGAGGGCGGTTGGGATTGTTTTTCAGCAATGTGCGTAATCCAATATGGCCGCCGTCAGCCATTTTGGATTATAAGCAGTTCGATCTTAGATTTTCTTGTCCGGACAATAACTCGTGAATGATTTAACCGATCAACTTCAAACTTGGGTGTGCCTTGACATTGGTGAGAGGGCGGTTGGGATTGTTTTTCAGCAATGTGCGTAATCAAATATGGCCGCCGTCAGCCATTTTGGATTATAAGCAGTTCGATCTTAGATTTTCTTGTCCGGACAATAACTCGTGGGCGATTTAACCGATCAACTTCAAACTTGGGGTATGCCTTGACATTGGTGAGAGGACGGTTGGGATTGTTTTTCAGCAATGTGCATAATCTAATATGGCCGCCATCAGCCATATTGGATTATAAGCAATTGGAACTTAGATTTTCTTGTCCGGACAATAACTCATGAGCGATTTAACCGATCAACTTCAAGCTTTGTGTGTGCCTTGACATTGGTGAGAGGACGGTTGTGATTGTTTTTCAGCAATGTGCGTAATCTAATATGGCCGCCGTCAGCCATATTGGATTATAAGCAGTTGGATCTTGTCCAGACAACAACTCGAGAACGATTCAACCGATCTACTTCATATGTGGGGAGTACCTTGACATTGTTGAGAGGAGGATTAGGATTGTTTTTCAAGGACGTGCTTGATCCAATATGGCCACCGCCGCCATCAGCCATATTGGATTATAAGCAATTGGAACTTAGATTTTCTTGTCCGGACAATAACTCATGAGCGATTTAACCGATCAACTTCAAACTTTGTGTGTGCCTTGACATTGGTGAGAGGACGATTGTGATTGTTTTTCAGCAATGTGCGTAATCTAATATGGCCGCCGTCAGCCATATTGGATTATAGGCAGTTGGATCTTGTCCGGACAACAACTCGAGAACGATTCAACCGATCTACTTCATATGTGGGGAGTGCCTTGACATTGTTGAGAGGAGGATTAGGATTGTTTTTCAAGGACGTGCTTGATCCAATATGGCCACCATCAGCCACACTGGATTTCATTGGATTTTAAGCAGTTTGATCTCGTCCGGACAATAACTGGAGTACGATTCAACTGATCTACTTCAAACTTGGGGAGTGCCTTGACATCGGTGAGAGGACGGTTTGGATTTTTTTCAGCGATGTGCATAATCCAATATGGCCACCGTCAGCCATATTGGATTATAAGTAGTTGGATCTTCTTGTCCGGACAATAACTCGTGAACGATTTAATCGATCAACTTCAAATTTGGGGTGTGCCTTGACATTGGTGAGAGGACAGTTGGGATTGTTTTCCAGCAATGTGCGTAATCTAATATGGCCGCCGTCAGCCATATTGGATTGTAAGCAGTTGAATCTTGTCTGGACAATAACTTGAGAACGATTCAACCGATCTACTTCATACCTGGGGAGTGCCTTGACATTGTTGAGAGGAGGATTAGGATTGTTTTTCAAGGACGTGCTTAATCCAATATGGCCACCATCGGCCATACTGGATTTCATTGGATTTTAAGCAGTTTGATCTTGTCCGGACAATAGCTGGAGTACGATTCAACTGATCTACTTCAAACTTGGGGAGTCACTTGGCCTTAGTGAGAGAACAGTCATGTATTATGTTTTATGGATGTGCATAATCCAATATGGGTGCCATCTGCTGTATTAGATTATGTTAAGCTCATCAGCGATATCTCCATTTTCAAATCATACTCTTATCAATGATATGAGATATCATCGACCCCAAAAAATCGACCATAGAGGTCCATGGCCCCCGCAGCAGCAGCGCCAGTTATGGTGGATGTAATCCACCATAACTGGTGCTGCTAGCGGGGGACATGGACCTCTATGGTCGATTTTTTAAATTATCTCATCTTACAAGTTTGATAAAAATTTATCTCCCCTTATGAAAGGCGATAATTTTTGTGACAACAGAGCGGAAGTAACGTCTGCCAGGTGTTGGACTGGAATCATCAAAGAACTTGTAGAGTTTCACCCAGAAGACTGTTTCTTGCTTTAACAACATGATCTTTGAAAATGAGGAAAATGTCTGAAAAACAAAAATGAACAAGAACCAACCTCCCCACTATGTTAAATTTCAGATCACCCAAGGCATCATAGGTTGTCTTCGTAACTTCAAACTGAATGAACTGGATTTTGGTCCCGCAGACAACATGGTCGGTGTACAGCCATGCTATGAGAACGTGGAAATTGGGACATTCTTCTACACTGAAGGAGGCTATGTCACACTCTGTGAGTATGATACGAGTGCATGTCAGTAAATCATATTAATGGTGGCTCGCGGGCAAACATGTGTGATGATGTCATTTTGGAAGCGTTGCACCCATTGTGAACCCTAGTGAGCCTGGTGAGCAAGTAGAGAAGAAAGGAAAACTTTTTTTTTTTTGTGTGGATATTTTCTTATTAAAAACCTTGAAAACATGAAGTGGTTTCTACTCCAAGTTGCCTGTGATTGGTCAATATCTGTGTCACTGGTATCACTGGCCTGCTCATTGGAATTGTATAGAAACAACAATACATACCAGTTTGAAGCCTTTGATTGGCTAGTTCAAATCTATTCTATGGATAACAACTTCTTTATTGCTGTGGTCTGCGTATGTGACACGATTCAACAAATGTAACCTTCCCAAACCTCGAATGCGACTTGTCTGGAAACCGTAAGTATACCGGTACTTAAAAACTCATTGGATGCACTATGGTGAAGTAATTACCATAGAAAACAGTTATAACAAAAATGACTGGTGCAGTCTGTATAACCTGTAACACTCTTCTTGACAGATGACAATTACAAGGTGGGCCTGGACCTGGACATTGATATGGAGATTAAACCTCGTACACTCAGTGGTGTCTTAGTGTCTGTACACTCCACTAGGGGAGATTTCCTCGCACTACAGATGGTGGATGGTGATGTGAGTATCTACACTTTTACTTTCCTGGGCTAATAACGTATGGGCGAGCAGTCAACTGCTGGACATCCTCGTTTGTAGTTTATGGAAATGACCACTGGCCGAGGCTGTTGCTAGAATAAATCTTCCTACAGAATTGGAAAAAAAACCCTGGGTGGTGAGGTTGGTGAGGTTCATCTTACATGTAGTAATCAAGTGACACAATGGTGAACAATAGTCGGTCTGACACAATGGTGAACAATAGTCGGCCTGACACAATGGTGAACAATAGTCAGTCTGACACAATGGTGAACAATAGTCGGTCTGACACAATGGTGAACAATAGTCGGTCTGACACAATGGTGAACAATAAGTCGGTCTGAAAACAATAATGAGTCTGGACAGGAGGCTATTAAATATTACGTGAACATGACAGATCCACACAAATTTAATCATGTCTGAAATATTAACAGTTTAATGTCGGTCTCTGCACAGTTTAATGTCGGTCTTTCACACCCCTGCATGTGCATATGCAGGGGTGTGAAACGTTTGTGATTACGCGTAATTCCGCATGAAACAAAATCAAGATTTTAGAGATTGACCCTACCTTTGTTTTTACCCCTCAGCCAGAATTGGCCTTAAGTATTGTCATCATGGATATCTGTCCTCCTCCATTTTCCTGTTAACACCATATGCCTAGAAACACCAGACTTAGATCACAAATTTATATGATTACAGAGCACATGCCTGTTGAAAGACGGTGAGATTGACCCATTTTTTCTAGGTCACCAGATGAAATTTGTCACAAATTGATTGTTGCCACCATATGACAAGAATGATAAGGTCTAGACACTGTCATCTTACACCAGACACACAGCTGGTCATGGGCTACTGCTAAAATTGGCTTTGATTATTGTCATCATGTCCGTCTGTCCATCCATCTGATCACCATATCTCAACAAGAATGATAAGGTCTAGACAGAAATACACTAGACACATAGCTGATCATGGGCTACTGCTAACATTGGCTTTGATTATTGTCATCATGTCCGTCTGTCCATCCATCTGATCACCATATCTCAACAAGAATGATAAGGTCTAGACAGAAATACACTAGACACATAGCTGATCATGGGCTACTGCTAACATTGACTTTGATTATTGTCATCATGTCCGTCTGTCCATCCATCTGATCACCATATCTCAACAAGAATGATAAGGTCTAGACAGAAATACACTAGACACATAGCTGATCATGGGCTACTGCTAACATTGGCTTTGATTATTGTCATCATGTCCGTCTGTCCATCTGATCACCATATCTCAACAAGAATGATAAGGTCTAGACAGAAATACACTAGACACATAGCTGATCATGGGCTACTGCTAACATTGACTTTGATTATTGTCATCATGTCCGTCTGTCCATCCATCTGATCACCATATCTCAACAAGAATGATAAGGTCTAGACAGAAATACACTAGACACATAGCTGATCATGGGCTACTGCTAACATTGACTTTGATTATTGTCATCATGTCCGTCTGTCCATCCATCTGATCACCATATCTCAACAAGAATGATAAGGTCTAGACAGAAATACACAAGACACATAGCTGATCATGGGCTACTGCTAACATTGGCTTTGATTATTGTCATCATGTCCGTCTGTCCATCCATCTGATCACCATATCTCAACAAGAATGATAAGGTCTAGACAGAAATACACTAGACACATAGCTGATCATGGGCTACTGCTAACATTGACTTTGATTATTGTCATCATGTCCGTCTGTCCATCCATCTGATCACCATATCTCAACAAGAATGATAAGGTCTACATGTGTAGACAGAAATACACTAGACACATAGCTGATCATGGGCTACCCACTGCTAACACATTGGCTTTGATTGTTGTGTCATGTCAAGTCTGTCCATCCATCTGATCACCATATCTCAACAAGAATGATAAGGTCTAGAGACAGAAATACACTTTAGACTTTTTAGCTGATCATGGGCTACTGCTAGTTGGCTTTGATTATTGTCATCATGTCCGTCTGTCCATCCATCTGATCACCATATCTCAACAAGAATGATAAGGTCTAGACAGAAATACACTAGACACATAGCTGATCATGGGCTACTGCTAACATTGGCTTTGATTATTGTCATCATGTCCGTCTGTCCATCCATCTGATCACCATATCTCAACAAGAATGATAAGGTCTAGACAGAAATACACTAGACACATAGCTGATCATGGGCTACTGCTAACATTGACTTTGATTATTGTCATCATGTCCGTCTGTCCATCCATCTGATCACCATATCTCAACAAGAATGATAAGGTCTACATGTGTAGACAGAAATACACTAGACACATAGCTGATCATGGGCTACTGCTAACATTGGCTTTGATTATTGTCATCATGTCCGTCTGTCCATCCATCTGATCACCATATCTCAACAAGAATGATAAGGTCTAGACAGAAATACACAAGACACATAGCTGATCATGGGCTACTGCTAACATTGGCTTTGATTATTGTCATCATGTCCGTCTGTCCATCCATCTGATCACCATATCTCAACAAGAATGATAAGGTCTAGACAGAAATACACTAGACACATAGCTGATCATGGGCTACTGCTAGCATTGACTTTGATTATTGTCATCGCCGTCCGTCTGTATCCATCCTGATCACCATATCTCCAACAAGGCCAAGTAAGGTCTGAACAAAGCCATAGACACATAGCTGATCATGAATTGCTGCTAATACATTGGCTTTTTGGTGTATCATCATGTCAAATGCAATAAAAACCATCTGATCACCATATCTCAAACAAAGATGATAAGGTCTGAACGAAATACCGCTAGACACACTTGGCTGGTCATGGGCTACTGCTTCGGCGTTGACTTTGATTATTGACCATCATGTCCGTGCAACCAAATGCCATCTGATCACCATATCTCCAACAAGAATGAGTAAAGGTCTAGACAGAAATACACTAGACACATAGCTGATCATGGGCTACTGCTAACATTGGCTTTGATTATTGTCATCATGTCCGTCTGTCCATCCATCTGATCACCATATCTCAACAAGAATGATAAGGTCTAGACAGAAATACACTAGACACATAGCTGATCATGGGCTACTGCTAACATTGGCTTTGATTATTGTCATCATGTCCGTCTGTCCATCCATCTGATCACCATATCTCAACAAGAATGATAAGGTCTAGACAGAAATACACAAGACACATAGCTGATCATGGGCTACTGCTAACATTGACTTTGATTATTTGTCATCATGTCCGTCTATTATCCATCTGATCACCTTATCTCAAACAAGAATGATAAGGTCTAGACAGAAATACACTAGACACGCGGCTTTGATCATGGGCTACTGCTAGCATTGGCTTTGATTATTGTCATCATGTCCGTCTGTCCATCCATCTGATCACCATATCTCAACAAGAATGATAAGGTCTAGACAGAAATACACAAGACACATAGCTGATCATGGGCTACTGCTAACATTGACTTTGATTATTGTCATCATGTCCGTCTGTCCATCCATCTGATCACCATATCTCAACAAGAATGATAAGGTCTAGACAGAAATACACTAGACACATAGCTGATCATGGGCTACTGCTAACATTGGCTTTGATTATTGTCATCATGTCCGTCTGTCCATCCATCTGATCACCATATCTCAACAAGAATGATAAGGTCTAGACAGAAATACACAAGACACATAGCTGATCATGGGCTACTGCTAACATTGACTTTGATTATTGTCATCATGTCCGTCTGTCCATCCATCTGATCACCATATCTCAACAAGAATGATAAGGTCTACATGTGTAGACAGAAATACACTAGACACATAGCTGATCATGGGCTACTGCTAACATTGGCTTTGATTATTGTCATCATGTCCGTCTGTCCATCCATCTGATCACCATATCTCAACAAGAATGATAAGGTCTAGACAGAAATACACTAGACACATAGCTGATCATGGGCTACTGCTAACATTGACTTTGATTATTGTCATCATGTCCGTCTGTCCATCCATCTGATCACCATATCTCAACAAGAATGATAAGGTCTACATGTGTAGACAGAAATACACTAGACACATAGCTGATCATGGGCTACTGCTAACATTGGCTTTGATTATTGTCATCATGTCCGTCTGTCCATCCATCTGATCACCATATCTCAACAAGAATGATAAGGTCTAGACAGAAATACACAAGACACATAGCTGATCATGGGCTACTGCTAACATTGGCTTTGATTATTGTCATCATGTCCGTCTGTCCATCCATCTGATCACCATATCTCAACAAGAATGATAAGGTCTAGACAGAAATACACTAGACACATAGCTGATCATGGGCTACTGCTAACATTGACTTTGATTATTGTCATCATGTCCGTCTGTCCATCCATCTGATCACCATATCTCAACAAGAATGATAAGGTCTACATGTGTAGACAGAAATACACTAGACACATAGCTGATCATGGGCTACTGCTAACATTGGCTTTGATTATTGTCATCATGTCCGTCTGTCCATCCATCTGATCACCATATCTCAACAAGAATGATAAGGTCTAGACAGAAATACACAAGACACATAGCTGATCATGGGCTACTGCTAACATTGACTTTGATTATTGTCATCATGTCCGTCTGTCCATCCATCTGATCACCATATCTCAACAAGAATGATAAGGTCTAGACAGAAATACACAAGACACATAGCTGATCATGGGCTACTGCTAACATTGACTTTGATTATTGTCATCATGTCCGTCTGTCCATCCATCTGATCACCATATCTCAACAAGAATGATAAGGTCTACATGTGTAGACAGAAATACACTAGACACATAGCTGATCATGGGCTGCTGCTAACATTGACTTTGATTATTGTCTGCCTGATCCCTCATCATCATCATACATCTCAACAGTGACTCACTCTTGGAACCTCCAAAACTTAGTTCATATATGTATATGGTCACAGACATGACAGAAGAGAAAATAATTGGGATTGTTCTATTTCTTTTGGTTGACTAGGTCAAATTATCTCAGATTTGTCAATAATGCCTTGTTACCACCATTTCTGAAGAATGATAATGCCAAATTTAACTGAACTTATGCCGGATTTACATAGATCATTGGCAGATTTACGTAGATCATTGGCAGATTTACACACATCATTTGCAAATATATTTCTGATTGTCTTAGGAAGGATTTGATCACACATGTATGTATCAGGCCTTGACATTTGACGCGAACGATCGTTTCGTTCGCGTGACGGTTACGCGAAAAAAAAACGAGAACGAAAAATGGGTTACGTGTGAAGCTAGTATAAAAAAAAAATTACACACGAATAATTGCCAAATGGTCTAGACAACCCGATCATGATTGATTGCAGCTCTCGTCTTGCACACGTGAAACTTCTTTATTTAGACAATTTGTACGTTTGGTTTTGATGTATTTTCAATCCTTGGTATAGCTGGACATTTCACCTTTTATTTCGTGTTGAAACGAAACGGTACGGGATGTAGCCGAAAAATGATGACGGCTGACTGCTGGCACACGTCTCTCTGCTGCGCAGTTCTGTCGGGCGTTGTAGCTGTCATCCCTCGTGGTCGTTTGGAAACTTCCACCCGTTCGTATTAATCGCAAACCCATACTTTCTAGCATAAAGAAATGCATTGCATGGTTCCCGACAAATCGAATTGGAAGCGTTCACTAAAACTAGGGAAGTAAGGCACAAAAGTTTTAGCTGTGCCGTATTCGATACGCACATGGCCTTTTCAACAACAACAACGACGACAACGTGAGTGGAGATTTTCTTTTGCTTCGTAGACTTTATTTTCTGCCTATTTCGTTCCTGAAACTCAATTTTGTTGCAGGAAATTCTTGCTGGGTGAAATCGAGAATAGTGGTCCTAAAACATACCCCGCATAAGAAGATCCAACACTCCCGCATTTGTTGTCATCTTGTCTTGTCAAATACGGATCGCTTTACATCAGTTACGATCGTGACCTATCTTTCGCGAAAGGTATTTACCTTTCGCGAAAGCTTTGAAATAAATATGAAATCATCGTAAGTTATTATCAACCTTTCGCACATGCTTTCGCGAATGTTTCGCGAAAGATGAACCCAACGTTTCGCGAGCAGTGACCAGTTTAATTCTTGGGCGTACTGTACCTAATTTCCTTCTGGAAACAGAGCACGGGTCTTTTGAACCAACCAATCCCGATAGACTCAAATACATTATCAGCCCTCGGCTGGTGGCGGAATCAGTACAACATCCTCTCGGGGGCCCTGTTGCATCCTCCAGAATCAAGTCTAGTCCAAATTAGGAGCGTATCTGGACGAGAACCTGGCACAAGGAATGTGGAAAAGACTTGGCACATCAATCTCTTGGAGATGAAAGCAGTCATCCTAGCGTTGAAACAGTTTCTCCCACTCTTGCGGGGGAAGAGTTGTTCTGGTAAGGTCGGACAGCTCAACAGTACATAAACAAGCAGGGTTTCAACCAGATCCAGATTCAACCAGGTTTCAAGCAGGGTGAGACCAGATCCCCCCAGCTATGTTTCATGACCTGGAAGCTATTCCAGTGATGCATAATGCATCAGGTGACCCTGCGAGCGGCGCATATTCTGGGCATCAGGAACGTGCTTGCGAACTGCCAACAAAGAGTTCATCCAACCGAATGGCAGCTGAACGACTTGGTACTCCGACAAGTCTTCTTTCAGTGGTCGACCCCTCATGTAGACATATTTTCCAGGAAGGACAACAAAAAGCTCCCAATATATGTGAGCCCGTTTCCGGATCCATCGGCACAAGCCGTGGTCAGGAGTGTTCGCTTACGTGTATCCTCCTCCCATGGTTCTCAAGAAGATCGACAACAAGAATTGCCGAGTCATTCTAATCGCTCCTTTCTGGCCAACATGATCATAGTTCACGAGTCTCCTCGACCTTGTCGTAGACTACCCACACATTCTGCTGGACCGCCCAGAACTCCTCACACAATGCCGGCGGCATCGAGTTCATGATAACCCAGAGATGTTCAAGTTAACTGCCTGGAATCTGTCATCGAATCCCGATGTAGAAGGCCCTCCACCAGACGGTTTTATAACACTAAACTCAGTCTGTTCTCGAACTGGTGCAAGAGAAACAATAAGAATCCCTCTCGAACAACTCCGGGAGAAGTAGCAGACTTTTTCGTATATTTATACGAAGAAAAAGGACTACATCCAGTCACTATATCGGGTTACCGGTCTGCCATAGTGACAATCCACCCTGCTTTTCGCGACGGGTCTAAGGTTACGCAGAGCAAACCATTAGATGACCTGATCAAAGGTATGTTCCACCTACGACCTCGGGTAAAGAAACTTTCCTACTGCATGGAATCTCGAATTGGTCCTAAATGCAATTATGAGACCACCTTTCGAGCCCATGGGTCAGGCCAGCTTTAAGATCTTGACAATTCCTCGTCGCTGTGGCGTCCGCTCGGCAGAGATCTGAGATCCATGCTCTCTCCGCTGAGAAAGATCACTTACGTTTTACGGGCTAAGGTCTGCTACTTCAGCTGCGGGCTGATTTTGTGTCGAAAACGGAGACTATCAAACATGGCACAAAACCATTGGTTTAGCTGACCTAGGTAAGTTTTCTCCCGACGATAAATTCTTATGTCCGGTGTGTGAAGTACAATATGGAAGCTACCAAACATCTTCGAACTTCAGACAACCATTTGTGGATTACCCATCAGATCAATAACCACAAACCGGCTTCCAAAGACATCATTGCTCGTTAGATTGTTGAAACCATTCAGATGGTCTATGCAGCTGCCCAGACTAAGGAATTTGTTTTCGCCAAAGCTCATGAGACCAGATCGTTAGCCACTTTGGAAGCATTATTTAAGTGAGCTTCACTTAGTGACATCATGGACGTTGCTCAGTGGAGATCTGAGGCTACTTTTATCAAGTATTATCTCCTGGACCCTTCTACGTCGACATCTAGCATTGAAATGGCTACTCTCACTAAAAGGCTGAGCAATGCCGCGCACACTATTCCGTTACCTTTCGTTAGAAAGTGCGTTTCCACCACCTTTGACTTGCACCAAGGTGGTGCCCCCCTCGAGTTATCAGGTAACAGAGAGGCCTGGGTTACATATCAATTACACCTCGTACACTCTCAATATTGATGCAGGTATTTACCTTTTTTGTCTGTGGTTAGCCAACCCACCGGGGTTCCCACAAATTCTAGGGTTCCCCATCAGTATTGCATAATATTAATTATTATGCACAAGATAAGTATAAGGTGTCTTGATATAGAATGAGAAGGGTTTTTATAACCGCTCATTTTATGAAAGACCCTTATACTTACCTTGCGATCCCGCCTCCCACTCACACTGTTAATCAAAGACTGGGGGAGGTACATGTACATAAATGTTATTGTATTGACATGCTATGCTTGTTGTAGAATCAAACTGAGGTCTAAAGTTTTGGCGGGTAATATGTGTATATTTTTTGACTACAAAACAGTGTTTGAATTTCGCTAACGTCATCTACCTTGACAGATGTGACGTTAGCAACAGTTTTATTTCACTTTCATCACTTATTATTCCCATCTGCCCTAATTTTTTCTAGCTAGTCAGAAGTGGTCAGTTAATGAAAAGTATGTAAGGGTTATGTCTGATTCATTTTTACCCCTTGGCCATTTTGGCCACGGAGTATTGTCGTCGCCATGTACGTCTGTCCGCACGTCCGTCCGTCCATTACCGCATTTTAGGCAAAACCGCTTAAGAAACAACCACGAAATTTATGTAGTGCTAAGCAGAGTTCGAATTTGGCACCTGTCCGTCAGTCCGAGACTGGTAAAAAATCAAACGGACTGGTGTGAGTGACTGAACAACAAGTCCGTCGGACTGGTAACAAAAAAGCTCTCCGTTCATTGTGTAAACTATTTCTCTGGATATCTCCGCACAATTTGTAAAGAATGAAAAACGAAATGTCTGTTTTCGGTTACCCGACCGAGTCTAAATAAATCGTGTGAGTCTAAAACAATTTCCAGCAAATTCCAACGAAATCACGACCACGGCCGCATTTTACGACAACAACAACAGCCGTAAAGTGGTGCGAACATTGTCAGCAATTACCGTAAAGTGTGACTGTAATGCAGCATGGCAATGCAGGCTGGCGATCTTTTCAGAAAATAAAGCTCCCAATTCCAGGTCGGGAATCGAGAAATCAGCAACATGATTATGCTTCAGTCGACCTGATCATGTTTACCAGGACAATTTTAAACATATTCTCCATCAACTTCGAAAGAAATCTACTGATTGTTTTGGCTTGAAATGGCGTTTGTTGAAGCAGTGTTTTTCGCGATGACACGTGCAGTCAAAGTCGCTGTCGAAGTCTAGCCGACGGGGTTTGTCGTCTGTGATTATCTTCACACGCGCTCAAGAAATGCACAATTATTAATTTCTTATTTAGTAGCAACCATCACAGAGCACAAAATATTCATGATGACAAATGTTCCCACATCATCTGTTATTTGCGCTGAAAACTTACCTCACTTCCACTCTTTGCATTTCTTGTCTACAGGAAATATCACAGTAAGAATTTAAATGACACAGTTATCTCCCCTGCTAGTCACCTGATTGCATAGCTACCCACAATTCTACTTCCTTCTTGTTCTACTGCTTCGTAGGGCTGGAAGTAAACATTGTCAACTCCGTGAAAAAGTGCCTTTTCTAGCGAAACTACTCACAGTTGGATTACCTCAGACGTCTGATTTCCTGCAAGAAACCCTTTGGGAAGTATTCTCTAAGTTATCAGCGTAATAATGGCTCATAATATGTCTCAAATGTCATGCATGTCTTGTGGAGGTGACAAGCCAAGTTATGACCTTCACTCAGTGTGTCCGCCATGCCGCCAGGGTAGAATCTGTACATGGGACACGGCCTGTGAAGAGTGTATTGTGTGGGCGCCCGGCATATTCCAGGTTTATTTGGCCGGTTCTCTGGCAGCTAACGAAGGGAATGGTGTCGTTATGCCTGCCAATATCGCAAACGAGACGTATGTAGCACAGTCTCCTCGTACTAATGTAGGCGAGGAGTCTAGGGGGTTTGTTAGTTCAGTAGCTGGGACTCCATTAGTCAGCCTATTGGATGTAAATAAAGATAAACAAACGCCCCCCCCTGCTCACGATGCTTCCATTTCAGGCCAGGTGAAGGGTCTATCAGGTAAGGGATCGACCCGGTTGGTACAAGTGGAAGGAGTAATCGAGGATATGGAATCTGGTACGACGACGACTGTGGAAGTGGAGATTCCTATTGAGCGGACGCCTGGATGTGACGATGAAGGGAAATCGGTGATGGACCCAGGCTTAGCGTGGGAAAGTCAGGGGACTCCGATCGCACGATCGGAGTCAACTTATGATTATGAAAACTTGGGCAGCACCAGTGAGGAGCCTAATGTTAAATTTTCATTTGGGTCCGGGGTTGGGAAAATACCTTCCTCGACGCTGTCGAGGCCTGGACTTCCCGGTCGCTCAGTTACGCCTTTAACTGCTGCTTCCGGTTTGTCTGAATTTTCCCAACCTGCTTCCGGTTACTCTGGTGGCCTTCCTCGTTCCCTTGCCGAGACGTTTGTGTCTACGAGCCTTCTGGGCCACCAGAGATTAAGGTTCCCGCAACAACGGCAGTATGGTATGTATCCAGGTAACCATAATATGTCAAGTTTTTTGCCTGTGTCTGAGTTGCGTTATCAAGAACCCTCAATCAGACCAGTTCAAATTATGCGGCATCCGGTTGCTGGTCTACCTTCGCCCTTGCGTGGCTTAGGTCAGATATCTGCTTCCGGTGGTGTTCGAGGTACGGGACCGGGAATTTATCGTATGATGCGTCCTCCTATACGTGCTTCCGGTTTACGACCTCGTATGCCCGTTCACCGACCTTTACAGTGGCCGTGCTCACGTCCAGCTGGAGGGTCCTTGAGTGTGAACACACCTCGTCAGGCCTTGCTTCCGGTCCACTCTCAAGTGACTGATCCCACTTTGGCTGCCATACTGCGCGGTATGGAACAGCAACGTGAGGAAATGAAGGAATTGAGAGAGATGATGACCAGTCAATTCCGAAGTAGTACGCCACTGCTTCCGGTTTTGACTGAACAGTCTAGGAAACCGAAAGCTAATTTCCCTTCCAATACTCCCTCCTGGCAGGAAGCCCCGGAAGCTATGGAAGTGGATAGGGACCAGTACGGTAGATCTGAATTGAATGAACCTACCAATACTGATCCGGATGCTAGGAAATATTATGAACTTATTTCCGGTATCTATGACTTAATTCCTGATATGCAGCTTCCGGTCCCACATGCGGGGGATATTGAAACTGAATCAGGAGAGTCAAACCGGGTTACGAGGTCGGCTACCACGCTGCCGGCCTCAACTGCTATTCATTCTATCTGCCATTTATTCCATAGAACGTTAGCAGAACCCACTACGCAGGAGGAACGTGCTATAAGGTTGAGACCAAAAGCTCGCTTCCGCCCTGCAGGATCTTCTGGTCCGTTCCCAGTACAGAAGCCAAACACACGAAGTTACGGCGTACATAACTCACCGTTTAGCTTCCGGTCTGCAGAGGTGAACGGCGACTTTCAGTATTTATGCCCTAGCAATACTAAAGTGCCTAGTAATCCAGATGTTCCTTGCACGAACAAACAGGCCGCAGTACTTGAGGAAACTGCTCGACAAGGAGTGGCGATTACGAATCACCTCGATTGGTTTCTTAAAGCCATAAAGGATGGTTTATTCTCGCTGTCGGGCGCGGAGAGTCAAGAACAGTTACAGGAGGGTATAAACCTCGTTCTTGACTACCAGAAGATTGCTTCCGGTGCTGTAGAAGATTTACTGGTACACAATGCCTACCTATCTTCTATGCTAGGGTATTTAAGGAGAAAGGCCTTCATTCCTTTTATGCATAGTTACACACCGGAAGCTGTAAAGAGGAGTCTACTAGAGACATCTACGGCTCCTTCTTTACTGTTTGGTGATGCTGTTGCCGAGGTTCGACCTGAAATGGATCGTATAGAGCATGACAGGTCAGTTGCTTCCGGTGCTTCGTCTAAAAGACCTATGGCTTCCGGGTCGGGTCCAAAGGCGAAGAAGGCTAAGAAGAACCCGCCTAGTTCCAAGGCTAATAAGGGTGCTTCCGGCCAACAGCATAACCAAGCGCCTGCTTCTTGAGAGCCAAGAGTATCGACCTATGGCCATAAGAAGCAGGGTAAGGGGAAATCTAAGCAGTCAAAGAAGGATTCCTGATGTCTCGGGCCGTACCGGGTGGCTTCCGGTATGGCGGGAACACCGAGACATAACGTTTCCAGTTCCCCAGCAACTAGACCTCCCGGTAGGGGGAAGGCTGCAGTTGTTTTGGAGGAACTGGATAAGGATCGGGACGGAAGCGTGGGTCATTCGAACGATCAGATACGGCTATCGCCTATTGTTCGACACGCTTCCTCCCTTGACTGCTCATCCCCTTCCGTCTCGTATACCATTATGAACGGGTCATCTATCAGCAATACAGTCCTCTGTGGACAAGCTGATAGAGAAGGCAGCTGTAATAGAGCTTCCGGTTTCGGACACGTCACCCGGGTTCTATTCGCCGGTCTTTCTGGTCCCCAAGAAAGACACGTCCGAGATACGCATGGTTATAAACCTAAAGCGCCTCAACAAGGACTACCTCACTCCACCGCCACACTTCCGCATGGAGTCCTTCCGGTCTATCCGGTCGGTACTCGGACAAGGGGAATGGCTGACTTCTCTGGATTTAAGGGATGCATACCTGCATATCCCGATACATCCGGGGGACAGGAAGTACTTGAGATTCATGGTCGGCAAACGACGCTTCCAAATTCAAGTACTTCCGTTCGGCCTATCCACTTCCCCTTGGGTGTTCACACGAGTGTTTACACCAGTGGCACAATTCCTGCACAGTCTAGGTATAAAGTACCACTTTTATATCGACGACTCTCTGCTAAGGAATGCCTGCAAGGAGCAG